>JARPMJ010000473.1:0-270679 GCA_033366665.1 Phoxinus dragarum | reverse complement strand
TTTTCCAGATTTTACCCCAAAATCAAATACTCTATTACACTTTTCAAATGATAATCTAGTTTTAAAGTTAGAAAAAAGTTAAAACCAAACATATCTTCATACCTGCTGTGTTCCGACACAAGACCATTAACTGGTTCTTTTTGTTTTATAAATTGACTTTTCTTATTTCTACAAATATCACCCCGATAAATATGGACACAATATTTTTAGGAAAAAGCACCGTTTTAAAATACAACTAAACCAGATGATTTATTTTTGACAGACCTATGGAAATGCATGTTGGTTAAGTTTTAAGTCATAGTGCAAACATGCAATGTTCGAGAAAGCTACTATCGGTGTAATCTTTGCGAGGTCTCACCCACAACGCAAAACTTTGTGTTGGGCTGATCCAGGCATAGCTTCACTAAAAGAAAATACTACGGAAACCATTTTCAAACTGTAATTATACCATATTTTATTTATTTATATTATGGTTTCGCATTGATTTAAAGTTTTGTTTGTTTGTTATTAACTAATACCTTTATTATTTTAACTAACACTTCAACATCCAGCAGAGAATTAAAGAGATGAATGAGCTAAGGACGTTCTCTGACCCCAAAATAAACAGATAATGGAATGCTCACGATCCACAATATACAGTTAGTGTGTGTGTTAATAGTTGTGCTTAAATAGTGATGCATAGTTCCACACTCTTGTAAAACTTATGGACTAACTTTAAAACACCCGTATAAGATTCAAAATAATTTATATTTATATAATAAATACACAAAAGTATGCAAATGATGGTTTTATTACTTCACTGTTTCACATTTTGTATGTTGGACTGTATGTGTTTTAGGTGAAGATGTTTCTTTGAGAGCCCTCAACATTCAGTGTTTATAGGAATAAATGAAAATTAAGAATTTAAGTGATACTTTGTTTAGCGCATCTTTCCCTCTATCTACGATGTGGAACACGAAAAGTAAGCGCGTGCTGTTTTACACTTAAACTATTACAACAGAATCACATCTGACTATTGCGCTGAGAGATGCATATTCATTAAAGCTTGAGGCTGCTAAACAAATACAGAAAAGACACCTGTGATCAGTTTTGAATGTTTGTAATTTACATTTTATAGTATTCTAGTCTAGATTCTAGATTACGCCGTTTACATCTTGCTTCTTTTTGTTTTTGTAAATAACTATAGCCTATGATCATGGTCAAACGTATAGGAATTTATGAAAAACATAGCATAAAGAGAATTAAATGACGGTCCTTCTACATGAGAGTGTTTAGAGACTAAACAAATCCTATTTCTTTTAGAACATCCTTCTGCTATGTCTACGAAACATCGACATGAAAGACGAGTATTGCTGTTTTTCTGTTAGTACCTATAACACTATTACACTTCAAACTCGGCTACCTATTACACTTAAGATACACAGTTATTTTTTTGTATGTCGCCAAACAACATTCTGACCCCACTTTTATTCTGGCCCCCACCGATACTTTGACACCAGAGTTTTAGGCCTGATCCAGAAAACAGACGTTGTGTTTTATATGTTAATAATTGTTCTTCTTTTTATGAAAACATGTGGTAAGCAGTTTTTGGCCTCATCGGCAGAATGCCGAATCTAACTATCAACAGTTATATGTCAAACGAGCTCAGTCGCATTAGAGTTGGATTCTTGTTTATATTGAACATTTCTTCTGAAACACATCGTTTTGAAATTGTTTACCAATTTTTAACGCCGCCATTCTCAATCTATTGCAGCGTGTCTATTTTCCTTACACTTTGAAAAACAACTATGCTGATAGAAATTTCTTGCGTACGTCTATCTCACACCGATAGTATAGGTGTCGCCTGCACCGCCTCATCTACACCTAAAGAAAACATTTACAAGAGTTGCGAATGTCGAAATTTATATTAAAAAATTAAAAATGCCACGAGACAAAGACCAGAAAACATCTTTCTGTAAGCGACCCTCAAAATCTGTTACATTTGTCGCTTTGTTTGAAGAAAAACTTAAATCGGCAGGTGCTTAATTACTATTGAAGTCTATTAAACAGCCCCTGAATTCGGCTATGACGTGTTTAACGCAATATTTAAACTCAACACATTTGAATGCGATAAAGGTCTATAACTGAACTTTAACATCTTAATATTTGGTAAAAGTTGACTTAAAGCCTTACTTTCTAAATGTTTTTTTACGGAACTTGTTGCGAACAATTCACCCCCTCACAATCTTTAGTGAAAATGTAATTACAGGATTGAGAGAAAATATTTGCCTTTGTCTCCCCACTTTGTCAGGAAAACTATGTTTCCTACTTTTTCCTACATTTAGCATTAAACCACGGTATTCACACTAGTCATTTAAATAGTATATTATCCTAGTTTATGACTTTATTTTGGGGCGGTAAGTGTTTAATTTTGTAAAAATGATTTCAAACGCTATTTAGATTGTGTAATAGCCTACCATTTTTAAATGAGATCAGACATGACTATAAAATAAAATTTTGTAATTTTTTTATTTCAGTGTTATACAATCATACATTGAAGTAGTAAAGAAAATGACAGACATTTACAGATGGTCTAACCAAAAAGAAAGTCGCGGCACGCTATCATGTTTTGCTCTAGGCTGTAGCTGACCAGACTTTCAACTATTTCACCAATGTCAGTTTTTGCTTTTTTTCAGTTTTTTCAACTTTTTTGTGTGAGGATTTAGTAAGATATTTATATTATACGTTTTATTTTATAGACATTTATATTCTTTTAAATAATGGTTTTTCAACTTTTGTGTGAGATACACTTTACAGTTTTTTTTTTTCTCAGTTTCACAGTACAACACATACACTCACTTACATTGTGGGAGGGACGCACAGACTGATAAACCCCCATTCTTCAAACGATCAAAACCATTCATCAAAAATAATTGGAAGACCAACTTCAAAACCCCAAAGCACATATATTAAACCCAATTCAAAACCCCAAACCTTCTGTCAAAACACAAACACATATATTATACCCTAATTCAAAAAACCCTAACCTTATCTCAAAACCATTCATCAAAAATAATTGGAATCTCTTCTGTCAAAACCATTCGTCAAAAATAATTAAAAGACCAACTTCAAAAGCTTATCTCAAAACCATGATCTATATTAGCGAGGGCCACAAGGTCACACTACATATCACTTGATCGATGGCTAGCGAGGTCGCCGGGTCAAACCAACTGTCCTATTTACATGATGGATTGATAGCGGGGCAAAGGTCAACCCTTTGATCTCCTATTCCAGAGCAAGCGGAAACCCCCCAAGGTCAAAGGTCAGCCTTTGATCCCAGATAACGGAAGGGGCGGGGTGGGAAACCCCCCCTTAAGGTCAAAGGTCAAAGTCATTAATCACTTTGACACAAGCCCCATCATAACACTACTTATATCTGTCTTCATTATACACAATATACCTATATTATACATATATTAAACAAATATATATCTGTCTTCATTTGTTTGTTGTATGTGTATGTTAACAGTCACTGATCATTGTTTTTAAAGTGACTTTTGTCAGTTTTTAGGCATGAGCAAAGAAAGGACAAGGAGGTACCGGGAAAGGTTAGCGCAGGATGAAGCCAGGCATGAGGAGATCCTTAGGGGGAGAAGGAGAAAGTAAATACGTTTATAATAGGGAAATTGAGTTGGTGAAACATTCTCTAAGACGTACACTTGTATAGAAAACATGTAACAGCTGTCTCTGTTCCATCAAAATATATCAAGAAAAGAAAGCTAAAGGAGAAATTCAACCACAAAATATAGTAAGCCTCCCAAAACTTAAGAGAGCAAAGCTTCGTGAGAAATGGAAGAAGACAAAGGCAAGGAACAGGAAGGAGGAGGAGGATCTTGCAGCCATCTTGGATATTACTCCCCCATCACCCAAAGAACTTGATGTGTCCTTTAGTCCAGTTCATCTTTCTCCTGCTCATGGTTCCATTTCCCCAATTCCAAGTCCCCACCAAAAGGTTTGTCCACCCAAGTTGACAGCAAAAATTAAGAGGCTGGAAAGAGAAAACAAGGAGCTAAAAGCAATGCTCGATGGCATGAAAAAAGCCAATAGTAAAATGAGGGTTCAAAAGCATCGCTGGAATAAAGATAATAAAGCACGTCAACCTACCCTCAGATCTGTGACGAAAAGACCTGCGACACAAAAAAAACCCAGCAAGTCACCAACTTTCTTTCCAGGGATGAAAACAGCAGGCTCTTGGGATACTGTGGGCCGGAAAAACAAAAAAAATGCTGCGGCGGGTTTTGACAAAAACCATGAGTGAGCTACACTCTGAATACAACCAAGAATCTAGCTTCACAATGCAAATGTCGTACCGGTAGTTTGCTCGCTACAGGCCCAAGCACATAACAGAGGCCAGGCCAACAGATAGAAATACCTGTGCATGCTACCAGCATGAAAACATGCGCCTACTGATGGACTCTTTGGTTTTTAAAGGCATGATTTCAACCAAAAGCCTGTCTAATCTTCTTTCCTCCATTATTTGTAACACAGAGGAACAAAAATGTATGTACAAGCAGTGCACCAACTGCTGTTTTGATGAGGTGCGTCTCAACTCCCTGATGCATTCGCTAGGTGGGAGCGGGGGAAGGTAACTGTAGGGGAAAAGGTGTTCACGAACTGGGTTAAAAAAGGGGTTGAGGGAACGCTGGGAAAGCTGGCAGAGACCTTCCAGCATGACCTGGAGTCAATTGCATCCCATCAATTCAATTGGATGCACCAATCAGCCAAAATGAGGGAGTTAAAGGAGAAATTGCAAGAAAATGATTTGGTGTTGCACGTTGATTTCTCTGAAAATTGAGCTGAACTAAACACAGAAATTAAATCTTTCCACTTTGGTGGAAATAGAAAACAAGTAACCGTACATATAGTGGTTGCCTACACCAAAACGGCCATTCAGAGCTTTGCAAACCGTCTCAAAATCCCTGAGGCATGATGAACGTGTTGTATGGGCTTACTTACAGCCAGTCATTTTTAGTTCAAATTCATACACTAAGTAATAAGATTGTACTGATATGTTGCATTTTCATTAATGTTCAAATAGAGATGCAAGTGAATTTGTTTGTTACAAAAGTATTCAATAAATTTCACCATAAATGTTCATACAGTGTCTCATTTCGTCCTGTGGTGTGACATCACTTCAAACACAATTAAACAACTTTTACTATGTTACCTAGGTTTACTAATTATATGCATTTGAAAACATTGCATAATATAACTATGTAAAAAAATAATAAACATTTTAAAATATTTTTTTACACAATATTTCCACTGGAGTGAGTGGTAAAAGATGGCACAAGCAAAAGAATATAATCGAAAAACAGCTGTGAAAAAAATATATGCAGAATTTTAATGATAATTCTTTAAGAATACTTGTTAAACTTAAAACATACCTGATTTGTATTTGAAATCAATATTCAATATTTTAATTTTATAGTAATGTCATGTCACACCGTAGGACATATTTTGCCTGTAGCTGTGAGAAAAGCTTAATAAATTACAAAATGAGAAAAAAAATCTGCTAACCTCTAACAGTTTCAGAAACAACAGTATTTTAACTTTACAAATTCATACAATTCTCAAGCAACTTAGAACTTTGTTTAAAAAAAAAAAAAGCTGTTTCACCCTTATGTCATCTACCCACACCCATTACTCATTAAGAAAATAGGGAAAACCCTTTTAGACCATGCGCCGGGCGTAGACCATTTTTCCCGTCGTTAAACTAGTCACTTTAGACCATGTGCTTTGTTAAAATAGGGCCCTGTTAAAATAGATGTCTGTTGTCTATTTTAAACCTTGTTTATTTACTGAATAACCACATGTTTATAAAGAACAAATTCTAAAAACTGTGTAGGCCTATGTTAAAATCGTTTGTTTATCTGCAAAGGCTAGCACGTCTACACAAAGCCGCAGCTCGAGGGATGTTGGCGTCCAGACAGAACCATCACAGCTTCACAGTTTTGTCACACAACCATCAACGAGGACATTTCAAGAACACCACAGGAGTATCGGTATGTTGATGTTTTTAATTATATTTGTTTTGGACAGTAGCCGCAATAGAGAATGTGAATCTACCTCGTTGTGCATTGCATACTAGGTAGTGAGCGTCATATTTGTGGGAGCCGCTGAGGAGTGTACAATGACAACAAATAAAAATCACCAGTGGAGAAACGTCTGTATTTACAGTAAAACATCGCAAAAAGTGCTTGCACTCGGTTAGAATAAAATTAGTAATATTGGAATGTCTTGCATTCATATGAGCGCTTAGTCGTCAGTCTATCATACACTCATAGAACTACTACGCTGCTTTCAATAAATAAAACATGACCATGATGTTTCTGCTATATTAAATAATAACTACAATATAGCTTGATGGGTGATTCTCGCGAAATTAGATTTATGAGGTGTCATGAAACATTTTGATGATAAAAGTAAATGCTATCAAAATAAGAAGGATACAGTTATAAACATCTCTTCATGTACTATTTTGCACATGATTTCAAATGACATCATAAATACCAATTTGTTTTTTTTCCCCCACATTTAAGGGGACATTTTTCATTACCGCAACGTGTCCATGACTGGATTTGGGTTCTTTGAGATGGAAATATAGAAACATGTGGTATTTGGTGATCATTGGTAAATGTAGTGACAAAAATAAGGAATATAAATGTGTCCAAGACCAAATTTCTCATCCTCCGCAACAATTTTCAATCATTGTTTAAGTCTTCAAGGAATTTAGTTGGAAGGGAGATAATTGACTGTGACACTCAAGATGGCTACCAGGTAAGCAGTTCTTATTTTTTCTCTCCAGATAAAAGTAAAACATTTGTTTGTCATAGATAGTACCTACACGACTTTTTAGTTCTCATTACCGAAACATGAGTTTGTGAAGTTTTAAAAAATGTTTTTGATTACAATATAGCCCATTATGGTTTAGATATAAAAAGAGAGGTAAAGTTTAGCTAACCCTCATTTAGCAAGAATGTTTAAGGTCGCTCATCCTCCGCAACACCATTATCATTCACCGCAACAATTGTAGACCTGTTGCGGTAGAGATACTCAATGTTTCGGTAATGAGAAACAGACTTATGAAGGAGGGACATGCACTATAACTCTTGCTCATTTCAATATAACTTTATTTGACTTAAGGCGAGACACGGCAGGCAAAAACATAGTTTTTTTTACTGGTCAATTTTGAGATTTTGCTATTTGTCTTCAATAACATGTCTTCTTTCAGACTTGTGGTGAAAAAAAGTCCAAAATACATATTTAGGTCTTTATTTCACTACACTTTGTCTATTTGCGTCTATAGATTTCTCCGAAATTCAACAAAAGTTGGCGTTCTAAATCAACGCGCTGCTCCGCGATCTCTGTGTTCTTCCTTTAATCTCACACACGTCTGGAAAGCTCTCTCTCTGCTGTACAATGCTGTCAGGTCCAAATATGGTCATTTCCTTTTAATCAGCAACCAATCGTGAAAGTAAAATGGGCATTTAACCCTAAAGCGAAATCTCATTGGCTGATGTCAATTTCTGACAACGTGATTGGTTCAGATGCATCACGTGATGCGCTCTGACACTTAGATGTGTGTTTTTGACTGTTTTTCTGCTCAGTTAAAGGCCATAAATGCTGTGTTTATAAGTTTTGATGTGATTTAGGTGGTTTGTATTGTTGTTGCTAATTATTTGATAAGATTTTGTGTCAGTAAATAGTTGTTTCTACTAAAAAAGTATGATTTTTTACATTACAAATCTTTAAATGCCTTTTTCTCAAAATGGTTTTTTTGTCATCCAACATCTCAGCCTATGTAGCACCGATGTACACCAAATTTTCCAGTTATACACTTAGCAGTATTCTGAAGATATGTTCAGAGGGATTTGTTAATAAATCATTCCTGGCCTGATTTATGGGACATTTTAATCCCAAAAATATGGCGAAAATCGATTTTTTAAGGCTATGGACAGTATATTTTGATTTCCTAGGTCATGAAAGCATATATCCTAAAATCCCTCTGAACATCTTTTTTCATCTTGTGTGTAAACAAAATGAAAAAAGAATTTTGCACCTGGCTTTATCATATGTTCAGATCAATCTACCGAAAATATATGCAAAAATGTGCATATTTAATGAGATAATACCTAATTTGCATAATTAAACATACAAATTTCAAAAACTTGTAATACATTTTTTTTATGAACTTGTGTAAGTAATCAACTGAGGAAGTGTCATGGTGATATCTATTATTTTTAAATTGTACCCTATTCACCTGTAGTGTCTCGCCTTAACTTCTTGAACAGATTGCGTAAACAAAATAGCTATTACAACCCTTTTCAAAAAAGCTGAAAAGGGCAATCAGCGAAAGACAGGCTGTCAAAGCATAGGGAAAAAATATACAGCAATCCAGTGTTACTTGAGGAGTACAGAAGAAAGGAGAGAGAGAGGACAGGGTGATAATAGGGAATATAACTACCGGTATATTAACAAAAAAATATATTAATATTAACTATATATTAATATTAACTATAAAATATAACTTGGATTCATTGTTTTGACCAACACTTGCACTCACTCACTTCCTCACAGACACACGTATGCGCACACAAACATAACACACACACACTGATGCTGACAGGTAAACGTGAAGGCTGACATAATTGTACAGTATACACTATATTGACACACATGTGTGTGTGCGTGCTTACACTCACACACACACGCATGCACACTCAAACAAACACACAGAAACAAACACACACACCATTCCTAAATGAACAATTGTGTGCATTTTGGTCAAAGTGGTCAAAGTTTGTATTTATGTCGGTTTTTACTGCATTTCACATTTCATTATTTTTTTATTTTCCAGGTATCGAAAACGTAACGAAAATGGTCAAATTAAGACTACTCAGGACCTCACAAGTAGACGGCATGAAATTATTATCAGAAAAAGGTTGTGTGGTTGAATGTCAGAACCAAAGTGTTTTAGCTAAACTAAAATCTTTTTACAAGAGCACATGATGCTGTTACATTTAAATGTTTCTCAGGAGATGGTATGTTACATTTAAAAAGTTCTCATGAACACATGATTGTATGTTATACTAGAATGAAAATATTTATACTAATGGTTGTATATTTGTTAGTACTACAGTGTAGTAGGCTATATGACATGATTCTTTATGAGCACCATAACTTGTATACACAACACTTGTTAACACAAGGCATGGTACTGTGATGATTACGATAAATGAGAATACTAAACACTGTTTATGAATAAATATTTTTTTTAAAAATGGTATGTGTTTTAAATATGTAAAATATGGTTAGGCTCAAACCCCTTTGTCAACAGTGAATGTGTGAGCTAAATCTCATTTCCGAAACATTGATCCTTATTATCGAAATGGCATTTTTATTACCGCAACATGCATCTTTTTTTTACAAATGAAGTAATAATTAGATAATCATATTTTGTTTTAAAATGTATATACATATTATACAACACTACTTATTTAAGGCCTGCTACATAACAAATGTGTATGTTTTAGTAAAACAATAAAATCAAATAAATTGTAAATCATCACGTATGTTTCGGTAATGACTAAAAATTAATAAAACTCTCCAGAGTTTTACATAGCTTTGAGCAGGAGTAATAAGAGTCTACTTTAACATTAGCCAAAAATACACATTTTTAACCATATATTTAATGTAATGTTATGTTGCGGTAATGATACATTTTTTTATGGACTTCGTCTAAAAACAATTAAATAATTATATAATATTTTTTTAAATCTTATAAAATAATTGTTATAGTAAGTTCAGACCTTAATCTTATATGTGCAAAAAGAAAATTGGCTTTTAGGGCATTTTAAAAATTCTGATGCTAGACACCTTTTAAATCTGGATTTCGTGAGAATCACCCTGGCCAGTGGATCGTTTATTCAATCATCATATCACCCTAATTTCTAAACGTTAAATGATGTGCCATAACACTAAAACTTTGCTGCATTATACATTCCAGGTGTCCAGACAACTGTGTCAAGTTTTGACCTTAGCATGGCATCAGTTTCCCATACAGCCGTTATGTGTTCCACACCACTCAAGACTCCATCAAAGAGACCTCATCTGGACCTTAAGGAAGAGGGAGATGAAGAAGATGTTCTCAAGGAAAGCTCTTCTATACTAACAGCACAAGAGACTGATGTCACATTCAATCACACACCAATAACAGAGCCAAAAGGCTTGTTGTAAGTTTCTCTCATGTGCAGATGGTTTAGAATTATGTTTGTTTTAATCATAGCAACCCTCACGTTGTGCTTATATGCATTTGTATTCTTTCAGAGCTCAAGCTTCCAGTCCTGTTCAAAACATTAGTAAATATATTGTCTATGAGACCTGCATCATGGAACTGTTCGAGGTGTGCCCGGTATGTCAGCGAAGCTGTCATGTACGATCGCAAAGGCTTGGGACATTTCTACGTGTTGAACAACTCTGCCACCACTGTCAGTTCTCACGGAAATGGAACAGTCAGCCAATTATGGGATGTACTCCTGCGGGCAACCTTCACCTTTCTACTGCCGTGTATCTCTGTGGTGCTTCATTCTTCACACTTGAAAAAGTAATTGAATATCAAATAATTAATCGCAATGCATTTACAGACACTAAATATTTATAATGTCAAAGATGATTACATTTAGTAATTTATTACTTTACTGGATAGCAACTTCTCTATGTTGTCAGATATTTGCAGCAATGAAGCTACAACTTTTCAGGTACGACACCTTTCGTCGTCACGCGCGAATGTGGATTGAGCCTGCTATTCTTCACAAATGGAGAAACTGGCAGGATGAGATGCTACAGCAGTTAACTCAAAGGGAAAAGGTCATTGTTGGAGGAGACATGAGGGCTGACTCATCAGGTACATTGTGGGAAAAATTTGTGATGCGATCTGGAAAAACCCACCACATGGTAAAATTTGACACATTACAGGTTTTGATACCACATTAAAGCTGTTTCTTTGCCCTTTCCAAATCTGTTTTTTTTTCTTTTATCGTTTGTCTGTAACACGTTATGGTCATCTGAAGTCGGCTGATCGCCATGATTTTCAGAAACGGAATTTTGAGAAAAACAGATTTAATTAACTGTCCTGTCCTTCTAGCGGGACGACTGGCGCTCTTTTTTTTTATTGCCTTTTTTTTCATATTACATATTTTAGTAATGAACATAGCTTAGGTATCATTCGAAAACGTATAAACTCAAAATTCATCCTGTGAAAACCGTTTGAAATTGGACGATTGAGAGGCGAGCAAGATCTTTTAAGCAAGCAGCTACTTCAGACTCCGTTGTTCTCTTGTGCTCCGCATCACACAATAACGTTGAATAAAAATAAATAAATAAAAACGTGCGTGCCCTTGTAGTTTACACAGGACTGGCGGGACCTTACTGGTATGTGGTTTATTTTGATAGGTGAACTGTCTTTGTGGTGTTAAGAGAAGGAGAGCTGTGCGCGATTAAGTTTTTTTGCACCTCCGCTCCGCCGTGCGTGTTCTTAAAGAGAAAGACACAGTCTTTTCAGCTTGCCTTTAGTTTTTCTGCACTAAACTAGCGAATTTTCCTAAGATATATTCAGAGATGATAGACAAGATGTTATAGAATAATAATTTAATGAAAACCCAATTTTTGACAAAAAACTGACATTCGATCTATTTTTAGATCTTACTGAAAACGTGCCAGCGCGACATCCGACGGGTTTTCCCAGATCGCATCACATTTGATTAAGAATGATAGGCTTTTTGCTCATCTACCAGACAAGGCATATTATGTAATAAGGAATAATGTAAAAAAAATTTCTAAGGGCACTCTGCTAAGTGTGGCAGTTACACAATGATGGACCTGGAGACGAACACCATTGTTGACGTACAACTCGTCCAGGTAAGTGAGCAGACACCTTTGTAGCAACATGCTGGAAGACTTTTTTAATTAAAAGACTCATTATATTACGTTTCTTTGACAGAGTAATGAAGTGGGAGGAAGTTACCACATGGAGAAGGAAGGTTTGAAGAGAAGTCTCGACTTTTTGGACGCTCGTGGTGTGACTCTGGACTGCATTGTGACTGACCGGCACCCGCAAATTCAAAAATTCCTCAGTCAGCGCAATGTCAACCAGTTCTATGATGTCTGGCACATAGAGAAAGGTATATAACTTACTACCATTCACAGCATTTTCAAGAGTTTTACAAACTAATAAATGTGATAATACTGTAATAGCGGCTGTTTCTGGTTGTTGTTTATTTATTTTTATATCCACCACCTATTACACATTGGTCTACTTATTGTGAGTGTTGTCATACTTGTGTTTAATTGTAATCTCCAGGAATTTCAAAACAGCTGGAGAAAATTTGCAAGTTGAAGGAATGTGAGAAACTACGTAACTGGTTGCGTAGTATTAAAAATCACATCTATTGGACTGCTAAATCATCAAGCAATGGGCCTGAAAGAGTGGCTAAATGGACATCTATGCTGAACCATGTCCAAGATAAGCACACACATGAAGACACCAATTTTCCTGCATGTCTACATCCACCAAGGAAAAGTCTAAGCAAAAACAAGTGGCTGGCAGCGGGTATGTAGTCTAAAGAAGCAATGAAGTTCGTTCTAAACAAACTGTGTGCAAAACATAAAGCTTGTATTTTTTAATCAAAGTGAAATGCTTGTTCAGTTCTTATTTTTGATTAGTACAATAAAATAATATTTCCAATTCTTTAGGAACTCTGGCATATTACAAGTTGGAGAAAGTTCTTTCCAACAAGAGAATTTTGAAGGATGTGGCCAAGCTAAGTCCTCACTGCCAGACTTCTTCCATTGAGGTTTTCCACCGTGTCATACTACAGTTTGCACCCAAAAATGTGGTCTTTCCATTTCTTGGAATGTTGTGCAGGTAACGTAATTATTGTAAAATTAATTTCACGTTTGCATGCACCGTTGACATGTTATGTTGATAATGTATTTCTTGCTTTCAGACTGTACCTGGCTGCACTACACTACAACGAGAACGCCGGGCATCCTCGAGCCACACCAGCAGCAGGTCAACCCCTGCTCAAAGTACAAGCAACTTTCAGTATGTATAACTTGCAAAAGTTTACTTACAAAATGTGATAGATTTGTACATTACTTTTATTGCACTTTTTCTTACAAGCTATGTGAAATTGCACAGGATATGTGGATGACCTGCTGGACCTCATATTTGATAAAGTCTTTGTGGATCCTGCACCATATGCGGATGAGGTCTTGAGGATCCCCATACCACCGCCATTGTGTCCAGAGTACGACCGGCTTGCTTAGGATGAGGCCATCTCCAGCAGGGTGTCTCGTTTTAAGATATAGGTGGTCGAAAACCTACATAGCTGCCCTGGGCATCGGGAAACTCCCTTCGAATACTCAGGAACAATACAGGCTGAATCACAACTCGTACTCTTCGTCCCAGGAAACCCAAGCACCAGCTAACAAAGCCACCGATAAGCTAAAAATATGTAATGACTGACACACAGGGACATTATCATAACAGGGTTCAAGGATTTTTGGGCGTTTCTGTTTTACGTGTCTATCAATACATTTTGGCACAATTCTTTTGTTGATAAACGTCATTTTTAAAAGTTCATTTATTTGAAAATTATGTAAATAAATAAATTTATATTATGCAAGTTTTCATATGAATTTACATGATGTTTTATTAAAGTTCGGGAGGAGCACGTTCAGATAATTAACACAAGTGGAGAGCTCTCAGGAATCAACGATAAGAGGGTATATATAGACTCAGCAGTCTCACCTCAATCCATTGACAGTTTAGCAGCATCCCTCCACACTTCTAGTTCTAACCACTTGCATACAGGGGGCGAACTCTGAAAACTTTCTTTTCAAATACGATTTGGTGAGACTGTCCACATGACCTTTTAAATGTGGCACATATCAGAAACTTGTCTGAACAGGTGACACTTCAACAACTCTTTGTCTTGTCTTTTATTTGCATCCTTCACTTTTTACTTTGCCTTGAGGCTGTTTATTTTCTTTTGCCATGTGGTTCTCCACCCTCATGACCAACTCCTCTGGCCACATCTTTAAATACTGAGCAAAACTTGTATAGAGTTCATATATTGATACAGTTGTGGTCAGAATTATTGACACCCCTGGTAAATATGATCAAATATGGCTGTAAAAATAAATCTGAATTGTTTATCCTTTTGATGTTTCATTCAAAGATTCCCAGATCCATGTTGGTGCTTCTCCTCTTCAGGGGACTGATATGGTCATGGCAGAAGCTTTGGGCTTAGTGACACATTTTGTTTTGATTTTGATGTTTGTTTTGAATCGTTGTCCTGATGGAAGATCCAACCATGGCCCTTTATAAGATTTCTAGGTTGTCAGGTTGTTGTTTTTTTAACATGTATCTGAACAAGATGTCCAGGACCTCCAGCGAAAAAATAAGCCCACAACATTAAAGATCCAGCAGTATGTTGCAGATCCAGCAGCTGGTCGGTTCAATCAATTCTAGGCATGTTGTTGATGAGAGGAATGATGGCGTTCCCTTTCCAACATTGCCATATTTTTCTATATGCGCTTTCAAAAAGGAATCAAACTCGCTGATAACTTCCAGCACACCCATAAAGTTCCTATTATTCATTTGCCCAAAAACTTCACTGTGTTCCCTAAACGGTAGTCCTCGCTCTGCTAAAAACTTCACTACCGCAATCACCCTCTTTAAAACCTCGGCCCAATATTCGCATTCATTGTCAAATTGTCTTTTTAGTTCAGAATTTATCCACCCACCATCAGCACAGCGAGTAACATACACGAGCATTGCCTTTCTGTGGCTCTCTGATCCTTCATGTTCAGCTAGGCACACAGCTGCCTTTTTCCAGTCACTATAGCCTGATGTCAGTGCAGACCGCATGTCACTGTCCCCACATAATTTACATGCAAAACAAAACACAGTGCCTTTTGAGGGGGAATAAAGCAGCAATTCTCTTGGCTGAGTTTTACCATTTGCCAGTTTTCTTTTAAACAGGGTTTTGGAAAAGTACTCTTGTCAACTTTCAGGTCCCATTTTAATCAAATATGGCCTCATGTCTTCACCAAACAGTTTCTGGGTCCCATTGACTTCCATAGCAGGAAAAAATATATACTATGGAAGTCAATGGGACCCAGAGACTGTCTTGTTTACTGACATTCTTCTAAATATCTTCCTTTGTGTTCAGCAGAGGAAAGAAATTCATACAGGTTTGAAACAACATGAGGGTGAGTATATGATGACAGAATTTTCATTTT
The DNA here is from genome assembly GCA_033366665.1 of Phoxinus dragarum. Taxonomy (NCBI): domain Eukaryota; kingdom Metazoa; phylum Chordata; class Actinopteri; order Cypriniformes; family Leuciscidae; genus Phoxinus; species Phoxinus dragarum. The sequence continues at coordinate 255,331 of JARPMJ010000473.1, read as the reverse complement.
AAAGTGAACTATTCCTTTAAGCTGGACTGTGACACTATTTTCTTCTGAAACAAACTTTGTTGCACTATTTTCCTGTTATCTCTGTAAAGTTGCTTTGAAACAATGTACAGTATATTGTAAAAAGCACTATATAAATAAATGTGACTTGACTCCCACACCATGGCTCAGTATCCATTTAAGTTAGCACACCCCCTCAAGAGCTACATTAAGAAAATGACTAACAACAGTATTTAGACACACACACACACACACACACTCATTACAATTACAGAAAGTCACAGGTGTAGAAACTTACCGTGTAAGTTTGCCATGTAAACATTCAAGGGTAGGTAAACTATGATCAGGGCCATTTTGGTGTTTTCAGTTATCATGATTAAAAACGGAGCCAAACTGTCACGAACACACACACAGGAAAAGGTAGATCCAATTGCAGTGGTTTATTAGGGGTAATCCGTACTCACAAAACAGTCCAGGCAAGGGTCAAAATCCAGTAAAGCAATCCAACAGACACAAGAAACAGGAACGGAAGTGTGGGGACATTAAACAAGGACTCCATGACAAACACTGAAACAGACAGGGTATATATACACAAGTGCAAACAAGGTGACGAGAAACAGCTGAAGGAAATTAACAATCAGTGACAGACAGGATTATGGGAAATGTAGTGAAAATGCCTAGACACCGTGAAAACTGAGACCTCTAGTGTTAAACCCAGGGAACCACCAGACACTGTGACACAAACAACTATTTGATAAACGGCTTTGTGTGACCAATATCCCAAAAAGTATTTTGTATGATCAGTTATATTTTACAATAAATGGCAGTATTTAACAACATCTGCCGTTGTATGCAAGCTTTTCAGCACAATTGTATATGAAACATTGAATATTGATTGGGATTGGTACTGCTAACCTCGTAAAACTTATGCAGTAGAATTTCACGCACTGGTTGTGACTTGATTCCAGTCTTCTGTCCTCTCCCACACCCAATTTAGTTGGGTGGCAAATTTAGGAGTAAACACTTTCCTGCAGACTCGCCACACTGTTTTTTAATGTGGTTTCCTCCAGTTATGGACAGCTTTGCAATCTGTAATAAAATACAGAAGAAAATGTTACTACAGACAATCAAATCAATCAAAATTGCCTATTTTCTGTCACGTCTTGTTAGTTTGATCAACACTCCTGCTTGGATTTGTGCAGGCCAACAAACAACTGACTCAACTAATCAACTCCCCATTTTGATGTTGTTTACCCACTGTATATACAACTCAAAGTATTAGAGGACATACCATGTGTTTCTTAAAATCGGCATCTTTCCAAAGCCTTTCGTCAAATTGATTTAGGTCTTCCAATATGGAAATTGGAAGTACGTTTTGGTAGTCAGGGCTTTCTTATTTTAAAGCCCTGTTTTGAGTGAGGGACTGGACAATTTTTGTCAAATGGTCCAGCTTGAGGTAAAGTTCCCCTAGCTGTTCTTGGACAATCCTTTCAACTGCTGTTAGAAATACAGCAACAATTCCATTATTAAACTTATCCTAAAAAGAGCAGTTTACCGACATCAAGAGAAAGATGTGACCAAACGTAGCAGTGCAGTTAGTTGGCATGTGTTGATGGGTAAGGCAATATCTTGGGTTCTAGGTCACATTTGTCACATGTCACATTTAGGTCAGGAAACATTCAGTGGACCATGAAAAGGTAAAATTTTCGTATGAATACGTTTAGCTGTGTTTATCATTGGCAAAGCATTGCAAGCTATATAACTAAGTCTGTTTCATGCAGTAGACCTAGATATTGTGAAACTTGAACTTGTAACCGCAAACACTGAAGGTGGCCATGCTAATAATTATGCCACAGCCACTTAGGATATCTGCTGTTCGCTGCCATGTCTCTTAGAGTCTCTTATAATTGTCCATCCTTTCATTTGTGTCTGTATTTGTAATAGAGTTATCACAGTAGCAGACATACAATGCAGTGGCCAAGTGAGGACCTTGTAAAATACCCGTCCCCAGCAGTTTTAAACCATGCTGCACACCCATGTCTATGTCCCTAGTACTTTTCATACCAAACTGATGCCTGTAATCCCTCCTCCATCAAGCCTTTAAGTTTGACACAATGCAGCCAGGCAGATAACATTCTCCAAACTCATCCATGACATGGTCAACAAATACCATGTATGTTAATTTCACCCCAATGAGGTAATAGGATTAAATAGCTTACGTTCAGGAAAGCCCCGCCCTTCATCGGGCAATGGAGTTGGATGCCGTTCCTCCACTTCGCCTGGCCTCCAACTGTTACTTGGAAATAATACTACAAAAATAATGACCTCATGTTTGTGATTAGTGAAAGGATCCTAAATAATCTAGTAACTCTGCACATGTTAGGTTAAGTTCAAAGGACTACTGGCCATCATTTCTCAAAGATGCTTACGTTCAGTGTAAGCTGGCCTTTGATGGCAGTCTGTCTCTGGTCTGGCCTCCAATTTGATGTCATGCCTTTGAATAAAAAAAGTATTTATTGATGTTAGTAACGCATGTCTCACAAATATAATCAGAAATGCTTGAGTTAGAGATTTTCTTACATACACCATATCTACACTCATATCTCTTATGTTGAGATGAATGCATATTGCTCTGTTGCCAGGCTGGAACAGGGCTATGGTTGCTGTTGGAGGACACTGGTCTAGGCTGTGAAATGAAAACATTACAAAAAGATAAAGCTAGCATGTTTGTCACCACAAGTCTAGCGATGTTGAGTCTTAGATGTGACTTTGATGTGATTTATTTTGACACACAGATCAAAATAAACTTACCAGCTCTGATGGCATCTGTGGTCTTTGGTCTTATGACCACTGGTAAGGGAGGAGGGGCTGTTAAGTTTCTTGTAGGGGGTCTACAAGAAACTTAAAAAAAGTATTTTTGTTTTTTTGCAAGGTTGTATTTATGGTAAAGTTACCAGAAGGTCATCTTCCTCTGATGATGTTGATGAGGGTATTGGTGACCTGAGACGTTTTGGTCTATGTAAATGAACCATTATGAGACGTTTTGGTTTTCATGCATAATGCTATGCAATACAAGCAAAGGTGACAATATTTCCCTCAGGCATAAAGACATGACACAGTTCCATTACATTTTGTGTGATACAGTTAAAACTCAGACTAAAATGAGGATTATTTCATATTCAACAAAGAAATATGTGCTTACTTCCTTCGTTGTTGTACAGGTGTAACGTCTTGTTCTCTTTCTGATGTTATGACCTTTCCCACTTTTGTCTTATTTTGTCAATTGAATCTGTAAGGAAGATTTAGCCTGGTAACTATTCAACTATAACATAAACTAGGTATAAACTTAATGTAGTGATAGTATTTGACAATATCAGAACAAAGCAACACTAGATGGTGTAGTACTCAATTGCATACTTCTACATCGAAAACTACCTGATTCGTAGAGCACACGTGCAGCAAACTGTTTCCGGCCCTTTGATGGATTGGGTGCAAGTATTTTTGGAACACCTCTCAAAATCTGGAACTTGTCACTATACGGGGGCCACCAAGCAAGGCCATCTGAAAACCGCTCCTATGCTACCGGGCCAGTTTTGCTTGCCTTCTCAAATAGTACTATTAGGTACATATTCACCTAATAAAAAATAAAAATAAAAAAAATAATAATTAATATTCATTTGGGTAAAGAAAAAAAATACTACCTGAACAGGTCATGCTCTTGTGTGATACATAACGTCGTACACCAGAAAAATCTCTCACAATCAGTTTATATCAGGACACCAGGGTTTAACCTTCTGGGGACGAACTGGGCGGTTATGCCCAAAATTGCATACTTTTACAAATGTGTAATTATCTTAAAAACTATTAATGATAGAGAGGTTTCAGAGCTGCGTTCACACTACAAGCGGCAAAGCGACACGTTACCATTCATTTCAATGGGGAGCGGGCGTTTTCCGGCGACACGCGCGATCGCGGCCATTGGCGACCTGATGGGGCGTGTCTGGCGACGCGACAAAGTTGAGATCTGTTTAACTTTATGCAAATGAAGAGCGACTTTCGGGAGCGACAACCAATAGGAGTGAAGTCAGTGGAGCGTGATCATCCGTCACTCTCTGACAGAGGCAAGTTGAACGAGAAGCTAATTTCAGCAGTCAGATAAACGAATGAATGAATGAATGAATGAATAGGCCTAAATAAACGAATGAATGCATAAATAAATAAGCTCATTAATGTAATGCTCGGGAACCGATGCTCTCGAGCCAAATATGGTTCTTTCAGTGAGTATATGGCTCGACGGCAGGAGAAAAATAAACCAAACCATTTTTTTACTTTTTTTGTTCAATAATAAAAGGTAGCGATACATCGTTTACCATTTGATGAAACTATCATAGTTTGTTAAATGAAGGCCAGGCCTACGGGCCTTTTATGTGAAGTGTAGGCTGAACAATACGCAAAATGGTGACTTTATTATTTTAAATTTTTTATAATTTTGCTGCAATAGTATAATAGTAGCCTAGAGTATTGGTCAAATTTGCATGCACATTTTTTTTTTTAAATAAGTCCCTTATGCGCATCAAGACTGCATTTATTTGATAAAAAATACAGAAAAAAATAATACAATTTAAAAAACGGTTTTAATTTAGCCTACTTTTAAATATAATTTATTTCTGTGATGCAAAGCATATATATATATATATGCCTTTTTACATTTGAGCCCCTCCCCCTGAGGAACTCTCTGCACGTTTTATGCTTACCGTTATGAGACTAAGTTCTGGGAGTCCCAAGTTCACTTGCTTCTTGTTGAGTTCATGGTTACGTCGCCAGCTGTGTGAAAAAGGTCCCGACAATATTACGACATAGTCCGAGGGCGCGCTCGTTTTTTTGCCACTGGTCATGCAATGCATTTGTGACAGCCAAGTTTAAATTGTGACCGAAGCAGTTAAGCCACGGCCAATGCAGGGACCTGATTGCAGCAGAAATGTTGTCAGCGTTGTCAGTAGTTATGGCTGAACGTTTTTTCTCGTCAAGTTGCCAGTCCTGAAGTGCAGCTCTGAGTGCAGCAGCAAGATTGTCCGCCGTATGACTCTCAGGAAAATACGTTGTTTGGAGGCATTTGGATTCAAGTTTCCAGTCAGGTGTAATGGTGTGGACAGTCAGGGACATATATGGTGTCATGTTAACAGACGACCACATGTCAGGGCAGCACTTGAACATTGTCTCTAACTTTACTATATAAATGTGGGAGTCACATTGAGTCAGGCTGTTTGTGAGAAATGTGTCCGTCCAGACAGCTCGTACTGGGCGTCTAGGACCATTACCATGTCCTCAAAGGACTTTTTTACGTGTGGAAAGAGACCATTTCCTTCGCCAAGTATTTTGTCACTGCATCAGTACAGGTTTTCCAACGGACACTGGCCCTTTTGCATCGGTATAAGCGGGAGGCGTTGAAACTGTTGCACTGAGTGAACTCGGGTCCATTCTCGCAGCAGTGAGTGGATGGTGGTTTCGGAGATGCGACCTTAGGTTCGAGGTATTTCCATCTCTTGCGGTCAGCTTTTTATTGCACAATTTACAAATTGCCTCATCGGTATTTACCGCCTCTCCCTCTCGTTTGGTCGGAACCCGAATACTGCCAAACTGCAGAAGTTGTGTTCTTTTTTGAGATCAGGTTACTCGGTGACATACAACAGAATTTTTTGGTAAATTGTATGAAAGTGATTCTAATGCTATTGACCTTTTTCCTATTCTAAATTCAATTATGCTTAATTCTGGCTCCCAAAATATTCTAAAAATATTGGCATCTGTTCTGGCAAAACCACTTAAATATGGGATTTGATTGATGAGTGCCAGTCAGAGTTTATGAAGGGTCACCACATATCAAATAATAATAATAATGCATTTTATTTCATGGCGCCTTTCATAACACCCAAGGTCAACTCACAAGCTATATACAGGTCACTGCATAAGACAAAACACACAACAAATAAGCCCCATATACAGATAAAGTGCAGTAAAGTCTCAATAACATGTTATAAAAAATCCTGTATAAAAAGATGTCTTAAGATGCGTTTTAAAAGTCAACAAGCACTCGCTATTGTGAACATCAAGGGGAAGAGAGTTCCATAGGTGGGGGGCAGCATAGCTAAAAAATCTGGCACCCATGGTAGTAAGTTGAATCCGAGGTACCACAAGAGAATTTGAAGATGAAGATCTGAGAGCAGGTGAAGGAATGTAAATATGGAGAAGTTGAGTAAGGTATTGTGGTGCAAGATTATGAAGTGCCTTATAAGTAAGTAGCAAGATTTTGAAATTCAACTCTATACTTTACTGGTAGAGAGTGCAATTGCTGAAGAACTGGAGAAATGTGCTCAGTAACCATCTGAAGTTTATGTAGCAATTTGGAGAGAATACCTGTGAGAAGAGCATTACAGTAATCTATATGTGAAGTGACTACTGCGTGAATAAGAACTGCAGTATTATCATTTGAAAGAAAGGGACGGAAACGGTTAATATTACGCAAGTGGAAGTATGCAATCTGTGTGATATTATTAATTTGAGCTTCAAAGAATAGTGTGTCATCCATGATGACCCCCAAACTTTTAACCTGTGAGGAAGGACAGATTGTAGTATTGTCAATGTACAAAGAGAAACAATTAGATTTAGACACTACAGATCTAGTGCCAACAAGCAGAGCCTCCGTTTTGTTGCCATTTGCCTTCAAGAAGTTAGCTGAAAGCCACTCTTTACTTGACAAAGATGGTGGAGGAAAAGAACCAGTGGGTTTGACAGACAGGTAAAGTTGGGTGTCATCCGCATAACAGTGAAAGTTAATACCATATTTCCTCAAAATATAACCAAGAGGGAGCTTATAAATAATGAAAAGAAGCGGGCCCAAAACAGAACCCTGGGGAACACCAGCGGTGACTGTAGATATTCTTGATCTAAAAACCTTTTAATTGAATACGCTGACTGCGTCCAGATAGATACTGTATGACCTAAACCAAGACAGATCAGTGCCAGTAATACTAATAGAAACTAACCTGTCAAGAAGTATCTTATGTGAGACAGTATAAAAGGCAGCGCTCAAGTCAAGAAGGACAAGTATGGTTAAAAGCCGTATCATGTAAGGTTAGTACTTGATTTGATTGATTATCGTGATTTTGTTTTGGGTCCTGCTCTAATTATGTTTTTAGTCTTCCAAAAAGCCTTCGAGACTGGTAGGCATAATTTATTTTTTAGTGTATTACGTTTCTTTGACAAAAATAATTATTTTATCAATGCAGTGATAAATGTTGTTTGTAAGAAGAAATTGTCACAGGTCGGGGCGGGCCAATCACACTGTACCCACCCCTGAGACCCTTACCACCCTTGGGGAGTCGGACAGAGGCCAGGAAAGGAGGACAGACACAAGGCTTCAAACAACAGTTTCTTTTATTAATATAAAAATAGATAAAAATCATTTAAAATGGTCAGTCTTCGGAGCAGGGTCGTTCCGTCCTGCGGACCCGCCGAAGGCCCACTTACGGCTGGGGAGCTTCACTGCCAAGCAGTCAGGTGAGTACACAGGCGCGTAATCCTCTTCTTCAGCAAGTGACAGACAGGGAACTTACGGCTGGAGGCTTCACTGCAAAGCAGTCAGGTGAGTATACGGGCACGTCTTCCTCTTCTTCTCTTCTCCGCTGGGGAGCTTCACTGCCAAGCAGTTGGGTGAGTACACAGGCGCGTAATCCTCTTCTTCAGCAAGTGACAGACAGAGAACTTACGGCTGGGGAACTTCACTGCAAAGCAGTCGGGTGGGTGTGCAGGCACATAATCATCTTCTTCAGCACGTGACAGACAGAGAACTTACGGCTGGAGGGCTTCGCTGCAAAGCAGTCGGGTGGGTATATAGGCACATCATCCTCTTGAGGGGCCGGCAGACACAGAGCTTACGGCTGGAGAAGTTCACTACAAAGCAGACAGGTGAATAATACAGACACGTAATCCTCTTCTTCAGCAGGTGACGGACAGAGAACTTACGGCTGGAGAAGTTCACTACAAAGCAGACAGGTGAATAATACAGACACGTAATCCTCTTCTTCAGCAGGTGACGGACAGAGAACTTACGGCTGGGGAGCTTCACTGCAAAGCAGTCGCTTAGGCATTCGCCTACGTGTCCCTCTTCACAATGGGCTGTCAGATAATACACTCGAATACCTCTGGAGTACAACAGTGTTAGCCTCCTCTTACGTCGTTAGAACGTGATAGAAAACTCAGGTAAGTAATGGACATCCAGCGGGTTTAAGTTCACACTTCACACATCAAATCAGTGCATCACATCACTTCATCACTTCAGTTTCAGCACTCAGTGGGAAATACATATATAAATGGCCGTCGCCCATTTTCTGACCTGGCATTCACATCAGGGAGTCCCAAAGACACGAGAGAGAGGATGGAGATCGATCGGACTACTCACAGTCTCTCACAACGATCTTACTGTCCAGCAATTTCCTCCTTCCGGTTGAGTCGGCATCTTCCTTCTCCCAAACTTTCACACTGGCAGTTTTGTTAGGAACAGGGCACAGTTTGCATGAAAAATCGCTAATGTGAACGCTGTCATGCGAACCCGGGTGCGCACTGGGGTACCGAACCCGAGACTACCTGGAGGAGGTGGCCTGAGTTCGGTTGCTCCCGAACCGTGCTGCGGTTCGCGTGAATGTGAAAGCAACATGGACTCGTGCTTGTTCAGGGAGTAAAATGACCGGCGCATTCGTTTTAGCTGATTACGGTGTAATAAAACGCATGTAAGGGATGATAGTGTTGATGATTTACCTTGGATAAGAAAAGAGAGAGTGAGCCTGCAGGGTATTCGCGCGTGGAATCGGCAACAAATTTGGAAATCCACTGTTTCCTCAAAATAGTCCATTTGCAAGCAGCAGAAGGCCACCTTAAGCGACACACACACATTAAACCTGTGTTGTTCTCTCAGCTGCACATCATAGCACAGAATGAATAAAAAACACAATATATTAACCCACGTTCTGTTTTCTATCATGCCGGGAACAATCGAGCTCGGGCTCGGAACGCAGCAAACGAGCCCAGTGTGAAAGCCCCCTTATATCTGGAACAAAATCAAAATGTCCTTTTCACAGAGGAATAAGACAGGGTTGCTCTACCCCCCCCCCCCCCCCCGCCTTTTTTTTTTGTGACTCATGTTACTCATATTTTAAATACAATGGTCAACCAGAATAATGTGATTGAAGGTATAAGAATTCATGAAATATCAAAAATTTCCCAATTCACAGACGACACCCACAATTTTCTTAAAAGATCAATCAGACATTCCTATAGCATTGGACTCTCTTATAGAATTTTCTCAGGTCTCCGGGCTCAACATTTCAAAATGTGAAATATTGTCTTTAAAAAATATTGATAAACCGGCAGTCTGTGGAATTCAACTCAAAGATGTAGGTAATTATTTGGGGGTAAAAGTATCTTTGAATTCAAATATGGTTCTTACAGAAAATAATTAACATTTTATTAAAGTTTAATTCTTGGGTTGCGAGAGATTCTCACTGGCTGAGTTTTATTGTCAAAAGCAGAGGGTCTATCAAGAGGTTGATATCTCTTTTCTGTTATGGATTGTCCTAAGTCATTATTCTCCTTATTAGATACATTATATTATTCTATATGGAAAAATTAAAAAGGAGGTTCTAAGAAATAAGATTAGTGATGGGGGTCTAAGAGTTGTTGACTTCACTTTACCCTATTTATCAATGTGTTCAATGTAAATTAGTTAAAAAGATTTGTTTATAACAGGCTCTATATGGAACATATTAGTTTTAGTTTTCTAATTAGTTTTTAAGAAAGTTTGATGTATTTTATTTTTGTTACAGTGCCCTTCTCACTAAATTTCACCAACAGGTTTTATTATCATGGTTACTGGCTTACAAACATAATTTTTCACCTCACCGTTGTTTTATTTGGAACAATCAGAATATTATTTTATGAAATAAATCACAATTTTTTGAGAAATGGTATTGAAATAACATCTATATTGTTAATCAGCTGATGGATGACGATGGTCCGGTTTATTCCTTTTCTGAATTTTCCAGAAATTTTGATTTTGGAGCATTCGTTAAATGAATATAATATTGTATTCAACAGAATTCTTAGTGGTATAAAAAAAAAAAAATTGAAAGGAGAGTAAACCTATAGAGCATAACCTATCGCCACCTTGGAATTATAAGGTTCTATCTGCATTCTGACTGGTTTTGAGATATTGAGCTTTAAAGTTTTTACATTCCATTCGACTGTGTAGAAATAACCTTTTTATTTTCTAAATAAAAAGTTCCAAAATGTACACAACTTAGAAAACAACATCACATAATGTAAATAAGTTGTCACAGAATAAGAATATGTGAATAACTCAATTTTGACAAAAATGTCAGATAGAACCTTATAATTCCAAGGGGACGCTATGACAAATTCAATAACCAATTTGTTTTCAATCATATTAACACAAACATCTATCAAATGGATGAGTCTGGTCTGGTCTTTTCCATACAAATAGCCTTTAACAAATCGGACAAAATAAATTACATTTTAAATACTACATGCTACCCTTGTAATAGTGTACTCAATAAGTATATCCAAAACATTGAAAATAAATGCACTTTCGGTGATGTAGAAGAAACAATTGTACATCTTTTTTTGTGAGTGTGTTTGCGTTAAAGCTTTTTGGAATGAGTTATGTACATATCTTCTCTCAGAAAAAACAAATGTCAGAATATGTTTTATATATTTATATTATTTTTCTTCATCACAATTCAAATTTTCATATCCAGTACATCATTAATCTCTTGGCGATTTTTTTATTTTCACATGCAAGTGATTGGGTATTTTTGATTTTACTACTGTCAATATTTATTGTTGACTATGACTCATATGGTTTATCTTTGATGGGCATCAAAATACAAAAAATATTTGATAAATTAAAGATTGCTTTCAATATTTAACCTTTTTTTTTCTTCCCCCTCTGTCTCTTAGTTATTTTATTTGTATTGTTTTCGTGATATATGTCCTGGTTTTTAGTGTTCCTGTTGTTATGTATTTGTTATATTTCTTCTTCTTTTTTGCCATAAAAAAAAAAAAAAAAGAAGCAGGAAAAGACAGGACTTTTATTATCTTGTGATGTGACGTCACAAGGCTGCGCCATGGTCCTGTGTCTGTGATCTGGCTAAAGAAAGGTTTGTGCGTTTAAAGTGTTTCAATCGTTGTTAACTGTTAAAACAATATTATAGTTTTTAAAAGAACTGTTAAAAAAGCAATAATTATTGAAAGAAACACTGTAATGCTTTCTAACATTAATGTAAGTTATTTTGAGAGTATAAAGCGCTTCAGCAGAACAGGAAAAGTGCGTCTCATTTCACTCCTTGTATTATGAATTAGCTTACTTCCTAAACACGAACTCAGGCACTGGAAGAAGGGAGCTTTTGAGGGCAAATTCCAATCGGAAGTGAGCATCTCTATGCTTTTTCAATGCTTTATTTAACAGTTAAATACAAAATAATAATAATAACAGCAAGAAAATCAGTAAAAATACAGATACTAATAATAAAAATATCTAAATAAAACAAAGTAGAACTATACACAGGGGTATCGAAATCAAATCCATGTCTAATTGCACAAAGGTACTTTTAAAAGGATAACATTTCAAGGATTTACAACAATCTAGTCTTTTGTTTTTTTTTGCCTTGGTGTTTTTTTACACCCTCCAATGATTTAAGATACTGACAAAGCTCAAATTTAAATTGTATAAAACTAGGTGTATTTTTTGACCATTTACATTTATGAATGTGACATTTCCCTAAAATAATAAACAAATGAAGAACAAAACAAATGTTCTTTTCTAATTTCTTATTGTAATTTTTTATATATATTTTTACATGTCAGAAATCTTCTTAAAAAAGGCCTAAAATCACACTAGAACAATGTAGTACAAAAACAATAAAAAACGATGACAAACAAGACACACATTTCAAATCAATTTCTTACTTAAATCTTTATATGGCCTGATTTACTGGATAAATACATTGAATAATTTTAAATGAAACCTCGCGAATCTTATTGATGACACAGTATCTCCTGGAAACCACAAAAGCCTCCTCCCGCTTAATGTCCTGGTAGCATGAATTCCAGAAACTTTTAGCCCAAGGTATCCTAAATGAACAACAAATCTTTCAGAGGAAACTGCTTTTTTTATTAACAATATTTACCATCCACCTTTAAACTAACTCAATAGTTACATCAAAATCAACAGTATCAGCAAAACGCCGAAGAACTGAAGGAGACCAGATTGTATAGCATCAAAAACAACTGCATAATTCTTTAAAGTTTTAGTAAGAGACCATCATTTTGCGGTTTATTCTAAATTTCGGTAAAAAAAAAACTATTGCGAAATGACGGCGTTTACATTAACCGATGTTATGCGACTAAAACGTTTTTTTTTTCCTTTTGCGATCAGTCAGGATGGTAGGTTTATATATATCCCAGTCACCACACTAGCCATTATTTTTAATGGAAGGACACGTAGGCGTGTTATCCACGCATTAATGGCAAGGAAAGATCCCTGTGATCACATGTTGTTTCTGGGTGTTTCGCCTTTATTTCTGCTTCAAGCTCGTAATTGTGGCATTTCTTTGAGGTTTAGAATCAAGTATTCCTGTAATTCTTATCTCTTTTATGAATTTAATAAAGAACTCTGTCTCGTCTTCTGTCCAAAATACACCGCGCCATCTACGCCAGGTGACTGTGAATGCGCAAAAACTGTTTCCATTACAGGTTTGCAAAATATTCCTTTTTTCGAAATGCCTGAAAAACCACCTCATGTAAGTGTAAAACTTTTTTGCGATAAATGGGGAGTTTTTGTGAAATTGACGGGTTTCCATTAAGCGTATTTACAATTCACAATTTGAAGGGTAATGGAAGGTAATTGTGTCACCAATTAAATATTATTTCTAAACCAAATTCATTCTTTTTTAAATGCAGCTAGAACACACCATAAGCATGATGGCAACTGAATATATATATATTGGAGATGTTGTCATGAAAGTGGAATCTATTAAGTGCAAATTATTATTATTATATTTTTTGTACTCTTGGCTAATGAGGCCAGTTAAAGGCCAATAACTATCAGATACTCTGACTGACTCTCATGCCAGTGCTCTGACTACTGAACTATTTATTTTTCTTTCTGTTAATTATTCTCATCTTAAACATGACAGAGTGAAGTCAACTCATGGTGAAGCAACTGAGATCCACGTGACGTATAAAGATGACGTCTATTAAAGAGGAGAGTGAAGATATCAAGATTCAAGAAGTATTCAGCATGAAACCAAATACTGACACCACAAACAGGTTGGTTTCATTCTCATTCAACTCATTGAATTCTTTATTAAAATATCCACTTTCACAGAAAGTACTAATATTTTGGAAGAATGTCATGAGTGTTCTAATTAAAGTAATTAATTTATTATTTTTTCAAAGTGCCGTCAATCGACATGCAAATACATAAAATACCATGGCATTGTGAGAGGTAGGGTATCACCTAGGGCTGTGCAAAAATATTGATACTATCGCAATATATATATATTTTCACAATAGTGTATCGATATTCTTACCTCTAGTATCAATACTTAAAAAAAAAAATCATGTTTTAAACGGATTTAACATGACGTTTACATTTCATCAAAACCCTCTGTGTCAAACGACCTCCTCAGTTCCTGTAGATCGCTGACTCACTATCTACAAAGCTAACCGTTGTCTGTCATATACATTCATAAGGCCAATGTCTCAGAAGTAAGCGGGAGCGAGCATGGCAGAAAATATGAGAGCCTCCAGCTTGCAGAGCCGACGTGTGGGTGCACTTTGGTTTTGGGGTGTGCGATATCATGATTTTTGATCGTGGAAGATTAAAATGCCTCCACGAAATATCGTAGTTACAGTGCATTCTATCAGTTGCAGTTCTTGCGTCTCCGTCTCAACAAAACGTACATTCACATATCACATGTTAAGGAAGATGTACAGTTACACTCATGGGACACTCCAATTGCCAAAAGTGAATTATTTGCATGTGCTTTATAGCCTTGCCGGTTAAACATTTCAGTTTTATGACAAAATAGGGTGCGCGTCATATGCGCGTATATTTGATGCGTGTCGGTCTTAAAGTGACAGTAGCCTTATAAACATGCTGCCGCTTGTCCTTAAAGGGATTAGTTCAACCAAAAATTTAAATTCTTGGTTATTTACCTCGTTAGTTATATACCTCATTATTATAATTTTCACAAATTCCCATGATCGATCGTCGTCGTTTAAATTAACGATCAATTAATCGTTAGCCTTAATACTTCAATATAGCTGCAGCGGCATGGCCAACAGCATGATGACAGGGTCTGCAAATCCTGCTCAAAACACGATGTTCCTCACCAAATGATATAATGACTTCTACTAATACAACGTGTCACCAACGCTGCCTCAGATGCGTGCAGAATGTGTGACTGTTGTGGACGTGCTCTCCCTGGAACAACGCACTGAAGACGGCAGCTAAACCCAATGCATTCACAACGATTTAATACAATAGTGTTCTCATGTTATGTAATATGTCAGTCCCAAATTATTCATCGTTATTATTAGTCGTGCATTTCTGTTTGAGCTGCGCGCGCTGAATGAATAGGCTACCGTTAAACTGGAGCAGTTTGCTAGCGTGTTATTTAACTCAAAGAAACGCATCCTATATGAGATTAATCCGTTACATCATTTGCACTAAGTTACATGCCATTCATTCAGAATGACTCATGTTGTGGACGCGCTCCTCCTGGAGCAACGTGACACGGCAACTAAACTCAAATAATGCACAATGTTTTATTACAATATTGTTCTCTTTATGATGTTATATGACAGTCCTCCCAATAGTCATTATTAGTCGTGAAGTGCCGTTTGAGCTGCGCGCCCTGAAGCTGATCACGCTTTACTACAGCGTTAATTCAAGGGGTACAAATGCATCCAATATAAGATAAATCTGATATAGATAGGCATACACAAAATTAACACAATATTACAACTTACATTTGCACAAAACAAAAGGCTGCGAATGAACACGCAAACTTAGTCATAATGAAGGTGTAAAATGGTCCCAAACAAAACGCGCTTACTTTGTTTTGCGGTTGAGCAGCGCGCACGCGCATGAACCTGCTTAATCGATGATCGAGAAGTTAAATGTATTATCGACAATTAATCGTTCGTCGATTAATCGTTAACATCCCGTTAAGCGTTACCTTGTCTTTATTTGAAAAAATATGATTACCAGTGTCGAACATTATCGGTCGACTACCTCAGATGGTACACAGCAAGTTGTAATTTCAGCAAAAAAAAAAATCAAAAATGTAAAAAATAAATATTGCAATATGTATCGCAATATATTGTATTGTGACATGCATCGAATCGTGAGGCCCTTGCCAATACCCAGCCCAAGTATCTAGGGTGACCATATTTTAGTTTTCAAAAAAGAGGACGAGGGCGTGGTTTAGGGAGGCGTGGGGGAGCTTTTAACACCTTTTAAATGACACTATTTATTTTCATGGCCATGGGTTAAAAAATCTACTACACTATTTCAGTAAAAAAACAATTTCAATCAACATGCATTCTGCTTTACATGGATCCCGACCGAAACAAAAACACAGGAATTTTCTCTGTAAATTATCTGTGAATTTACATTTGGGCTTTTTTTTTAATGCTGTTAGCTACTTGCATCTTATCTCGCACTTGACCGTAAACTGAAGCGTCGAGTCACTCTGCTAAAATTCTGTGAACATAAAGTCCGCCTACTTTGATTTGATTGGTCGTTTAAAATATTCTGACATTGACGAGCAGTGACAGACCAATGAGGCTGAGATAAAGTGTACAGTGCTTTTTTCATGAAGTTTTGCCCTTTGTAGAAGTTACATAATATGTATAACTTTGTAAACATTTACAGCTTGTTTTTTTACACAAAGAAAGTTGTAGTGGTTGAATAGATAGGATGCTAATGCTTGCACACAGATGCCAACATAATTCTCAATTTATACAAGAGAATGTCATGGCCTGCGTTTCCTGACAACGTTGTCTCTTAGCGCGCTACGAAGACTCTTAAGGTATAAATTAACTAAAGGTATACCATTTCTAGGCGTGTTCCCTGAGCCATACCATAGGAAGTTGCTTAAGATATACCTTCTTACGTGCAACGTTACCAGGCGCTGTCCGTGGCGATAGTGCTAAATTTGTTGATACCGATGGCTCACTGCGTTATGTGAGAAATATTTTTCTTTATAAAATACCGTATTTTCCGGAATATAAGTCACACTTTTTTTCATAGTTTGGCCGGTCGTGCGACTTATATATAAAAATGTATTTATACTGACTGAGATGAACAAAGAGAAAACATTACCGTCTACAGCAGCGAGAGGGCGCTCTAGTTAGCGGAGTTGTTCAGAAGCGACACCGAGGATGAAGAGTTGGCTACAGTGATGTGGAATGAGGCCGCGGGAGCTTGGTGAAATTGCTTACCGGTGACTCGCTGGCTTATGTTAATTTAGCCTATTCAGCCTCCCATGTATATGTGATTTATGCTATTGTGTAGCTGAATAAGGGTTTCCCGCAGAAAATGTGTTAGTTAAGGTGGTGGGGTGGGGTTTGTCAGAAAAAAGAAAAAAAAATTCTGTACCTCCATGAAATACCTTCAAGTTAGCCTACGTGTCGCCACCATACACATCAGCATAAATGCTCCTGATAAATTATTTGTTATTAAAGCATTAACATTCACAAACCACTGTTAAAGGGGTCAAATTTGCCTTGATCTTTTGGTATATAAGAGGTCTTTGTACCATTAAAACGTCCTGCAAGTTTCATAGCTTAAGACGTCCTCCCCATTATAGACGAATCATTTATTTAATCAAGCTCTAAATACAGCTCGTTCTGGATCCATGGTAAGAAGTGACGTCACGGTACGAAGTGACGTACCAGCGTTTGCATATGACCGCCTCCAGCACAAGACAACAACACTTTAAGCGCAAGGCAACTACACTCATTTCGTATCATCGTCGCGCCCGCGCGCTGCGCGCCTCACAAGTGTTCAGTCGACGGACAGCGAGTGGGTCTGTGTACAGGGAAATTACGGTGCCACGCAGATGTGCTGTTCCTGGCTGTGGACAAACAACATCTTTGAATACGCTGTGAAAGATCCAGTCGTCAGGGAAAAATGGATGCACTTTGGATGTCACGGCAGTGTTAGTTTAAGCGTTTGTTCTATACATTTGAAGGATGACTGTTTTGAGAACAAATCCCAAAATGATGCTGGCTTTGCCAGAAAACTGTTGCACAAAGATAAGTCCGTGCCGACTATTCTGGGCTCAACAATGACGACGCAAACTGTAAGTAATGTATTTAAAACTTTAAACTACTTTTTAAATACGCTGAATCCGCAAACGTTCTGGCTGGGGGCGTTAATAATTGATGCATAGGCACTGACGGTAGCCAATCATAGCAGTGGGCGTTAACACTGAACTCTTAAAGGGGAAACACCCCCAAAACAGACTGTTTGAATCAGAGGATGAGAAACGGGGTGGGAAAAGGTCATAAATCACTACATTTTAAAAGTTTTTTGTAAAAAAAACTATAGTAATACTATAATTGCACCTAAGGGAACATAATAATAAAATAAAATAAACCATGTCATGACCCCTTTAATTTAACATAAAAGCAAGCAGGCTGCGTGCATGGTTTGCCATGACTGAATGCGCGCTCCCTTAATAATTCCTAAAAAGCTGACATCAGTTCATCGCAATCTCATACATCTCTGTTATTATCAATTAAGCTGACTGCATAATGAATCTTTCATAATATCTACACTTTGTTTGTTATAATCAGAGGATTTGCCAGCATGCAGAATTCAGCACTGAACAAAAAGTAAGTTCTGAGCCGTGAGGGGATTCTATCTTAAATGCTTCTGATTGGCCATTGCGTTCAAGAAATCAACACATATGTCTGTGATTAGCTACATCGCTCAACGCTGCAAACATGTTACAAATAGAAACTCTTGCCTGTAAATCTATTTTGTTTTAGTTGTTCTTGTTGCTTTTCTGCAACAGATGAATAACAATTTATTAGTTTTTATGTTTTATTCATAGATATTCTATTTAATCGTTTTATTCTGCCGCAGCCCGCACACACAGAGTGAGTGCATTACCGCTCGCACTTGGCCATCAAATCTAGTCCCGCGCCGCACGTCTCTAGATCACGGGCCCGGCCCGAGTATAGCGGCAGGAAATATCGGGCTCGGGCAGAGAATCTGAGCTCTAAACAGGACAGAGTAACATGGCGGATATCGCTCATATAAATTTTTTTGACGACGTAGTTAAGGCGGCAGGCGTGTGTTGCTTAGGCGGCCGCCTTAGTTCCAAAGAGCTGCGAGTAACCCTGTGTTACTTTAACATGCCTATTCAGCCTGTTGTTCTGTGTGCTATTGTGTAGCTGAATAACTTGCCTTCCAGGATTAAATATCTTCTTGGTCTTGGATTTTGTGAAATAAATTTCTAAATAAGTGTGACTTATAGTCCAGTGCGACTTATGTTTTTTTCCTCTTCCTCTTGCATTTATTAGGACTTAAATAATTATTTAAGCATTTACTAGGAAAAAATAATCCAAATTGCAAACTGAATTCAACCCTAGATATTTTATATAATTTCGGAAAGAGTGCGTGAACGCGCAACCTCATGCTCAAACGTATCATGCGTCAACCCACTACACTAACTGGCCATATGCTTTCATTGCCTTTGAAAGGGCCATTTATATTATCATAATATATTTGCTATAGTGTCTTCATTTACTCCACAACCAGGGTTGATTGCCCAGCAGCTGCATTACATTATTGGTGTAAATTACAAATGTATGTTATTGGATGACCTACTCAATAAAAGCACAACACGCAAACATTTAATCAACAGCTACTATGGCGAAGAAAAAAGAAAGAAAGAGAAGAGCCCCCAGCTTTAATCCAACCGAAATGGCCATCCTTTTACACGAGGTGGCACTCCACAAAGATGTGCTTTTTTCGAGTTTTCGGACAACTGTGTCCAATAAAACAAAAAAAGATGTCTGGGAACGCATTGCCATGAAAATGGCAGCATCAAGTTCCAGCCCCCAGAGAGAGTGGGAAGTTATTCGTAAAAAGTGGCACGATTTTGCCAGTGCTGCCAAAGCAAGAGGTGCTGCTGTCCGGAGAGACCAGGCAAGAACAGGTGGTGGGCCCAGCTCTGTGCTTGCACTCAGCCCCGACGAGGAAAAGGCCCTGGCAATCATCAGAGAAGCGGCCTTACAGGGTATCTCGGGGGCTATAGATCTGAAAGTAGGTGTGGATACCACTCCATGCTCTCAGAGCAGGCCATCCTTGCCCCCTCGCATCCTCACACCCTCTCCCCCCAGCAGCAGCGATAGGGCTTCTCCGGGATCGGCGTCACCACGCCGGTCTGCACCTTCATCTGCCTCCACTGAGGTCGCCCAACACCAGCAATCTGCAAATGACTCTAGAATGTGTCGTTCTATCCGATGCGACTGCAGTGAAGAGCTGGTGAAGCTCGAAAAGGAGAAGCTGGAAGTGCTCCGAGGGATCGAGCAGAGGTTACAGGAGGCCAACAACCTTGCCCGGGCAACGCTGGAGGTGAAGAAGGCGAAGCTCCAGATTCTGGAGAAGCAATATGCTTTGTCCGAAGCAAAATTTCAAAGGCCAACCATTTCCGTTCCATTAATGCCAGGTCAAGGTAAGCATAATTATGATGCTCGGTAATACTAGTGTTGTCTGTTATCTTTTTGTTCAAACTATTTGATTACATTACAGATGAACTGTCAACAACCCAGTGACTGCGGGCTTCAGGAAAGCAGACTTTGTTTATTTTCAAATATATTAATTTTCAGTGCTTTTGTTTGAATAAACACCAATTTGATTAAACAAAAAACTTGCTGTCATCGATGTTGGGTGTACAGAGCATCTTTATTGTAAAGAGTTCATTGCGTAATGATCAATATCACATAATAGTAAAGTAAATGTTACTTTAACCTGTTAAGTTTAAGACATTTAAAAATGTGTTCATGCACATTATACCTCTGTGCTAAATATTGTTTAAGATTTCACATGACTGTTTACCGAAAGAAAAAGGGGACTTATATTATCAAGTGCCCGGAAGTGCGGTGGTTGTTGTTAGCGCACGAGCGAAGGAATGTATGTTTTGGTGCAGACGAATAAAACGGATGATCGATTCTGAAGTGTATCTTTTTGAGTAACAAACCATCCTCTACTGTGGAGGAGAAATGAACTCGGCTGTGCACAACAGCAAAAAAAAATGACGGAGAAAATGTGTACGTCCACAAAAAGGGTAAAGTTATATGGTGATGTAAAAATAGAGTGCAATAATACATCAACCAAAAACAGTGTGAATGATTTGCTGCCTTTGTCCACCAGCAGCGTGTAGGGCATCTCCAAGTTGGGGTGGGTTGTGGACACCTTCCTCTTCTTCCTCCTCTTCTGGCAAAGCTGCACCTCCACTGACTACAATGTTGTGTAGCATTTCTACTGCAACTGCACAACATCTTTCTGGCTTTGGACACAACCCTCCTGCTGATTTATGCAGATACTGGAAGCGCATCTTCCAGCGCCCATCGAGCGCTCCACCAAGTTGTGGGTCCGGATGTGTGCTATGTTGTAATTCTGCTCGGCCTGCATGTTGGGCTTGGTGACTGGATTTAGAAGGTAGGTTCTGAGGGGGGAGCCGCTGTCTCCTATAAAAAAAAACCTGCCCAAAAACCCTCTTTCTGCGTCTTGACCCACCGCAGAATTCGCCCACAAAAAGCTGTAGTGTGCGCTACCAGGCCACCTGGCCACCACGTCTGCAAACATCCCCCTGTGGCCACCACCACCTGGACATTGATGGCCGCGAAGCCCTTACGACAGATGAAGGCCTAGTTAAGCGCTGATGGGTTGGCTATGGGGATAAGTGTCCTATTACTTGTGGCATACCGGCAATGGCATGGAAGCCTTGATGCGCCTCCATCACTTCGTGCCTGGCGGAAGGCATGTGGATATAATCTGTGGCATGACGGAGCATGATGTTTGTGACTGAATGAACGCACCGCCACACCGAGGTCTTACTCAGTCCATATCCATCCCCAACCACCTCCAGAAAACTCCCCACTGCATAAAAACAGCCAGCAGCTGAATTTCGGGGATGAGGGGGGGTAGTTCCGCCGAATTTGTCTTGACACATTCGGACCAATAAGATCTAAAAGCTGCTGAATTTGCTGTCGTGGCAGGCAACATTTATTTTGAATTGTATCTTCTGACATGGTAGCCAGGGGACTAAAGTTTTCATGAATATAATAGTGCACATACACTAAATGGCTCCGCGGACGGCGCCGTCTTTGATTTAGGAAAGAAATTGAAAAAAATAACTAAAAACTTACACAGCTACTGATGTTATTGTTCGTGCAAGCACGAAAGAGAACTCGATTCTGGCGCCTGTCTGTGCGCACGCGTTAACATTGACAACCCTAATATAAATATTTTAATATTTGTTTATAATAATTTTTTTAATAGCCCAAGTATGCATACAGGCCTGTAGACTGGTGTGTAAAAAATGATAAGGAAAAAAACTATAAATAATATATCAGCTCCATAGCGGATTCCAAGTGATCAAGGGCTTAGCGCGTTCCATCACATTGTTCCGCCAGTAGTGGGCACTCCAGGGTTTTCCTGGGTCAAAATTGGTCTTCGGTGTTGGCCGACAGACACGGTCATCCTTCTTTTAAGCTGTGATTTTACCACTTGCTATACCAAAAAAGATATTTCATAGCTTTGTAAGATAAAATCCTTCTTTGCTAGACCTGATAATTATTTTGGTTTATAATCATATCAATATCAAAAAGTTGAATAAAAAAGTAGTAGTAACTAATAGTCTAATTTTCTATACTGTACAATTGAATAAAATTAGCTGCTAGATAACAACTTGATTTGCACTAAACTAAATCTAAGTCTAAACTAAATTATTTTTTGGGGTCATTTTTCTACACATTATCATTTACCAAAATGGGGTAAGCACACTTTCATTCTCATTTTATGAGGTGTTCTGAATAAATGATTTGTTTTGAGAAACAATGCTGTTACATACATTAATCGTTTGTTCATGTTTGTAATGAGGTTCAGATGTTATGGGAAGAAGGAGACGGGCACCAGCAAACATTTCACAATTTTTGAACAAATACAAAAATGAAAGTATAAGCCAGCAGCCCCTCGCGGACAACTGCTGGCCACACAAAACAGAAACAAAACATCAAATAAAATCCAGGCCTGTCCTCTCTCGATCTTCACAGTCGTCGTTCCTCCTTTATACTTCCGCTCCTCAGTGAGAGATACGAGACCGGTGCGCCTCACAGGGTGCCGTTCATCATTAATCACGCCACCTGTTCTCTCACATCCCTCAACCTCCTGCTCGCCACAAGGTTTCTTCACAGTGCATTAACTAATATTAACAAATACAACTTTTGTTTCAATAATGTAGGCTACTACTAAATGGTGAAATTAAGGGTGTATTCACACCAGGAAAGTCCGCTAGTTCACTTGCTTTGGTCCGGACCAAATACAATGTTGATTTTTCTTGTTTGGTACGGTTCGCTTTCACACTGCTCTTTTTGCAAGTGAACCAAAATTTTGTAAACAAAACCACATGTGTGCTAAAGTCATCCATTCATTGGACAGACAATCTCAAGCAGGGAAAAGCAGGAAGTACAAAAACAGGCAATTTATGGAGATCTTCCGTAGTGCAATTTTTATTCTTTTACTGATTTGCTTTTATCAGCTACTAACGCAATATGAAGAAACTTATGAGCGCAGAGCTGCCAACTCTCACGCTTTCGCCGCGTGACACACGGTTTTGCCTGTTTTCACACGCACTCACGCAAAAAAAACTCCCCGACCATAGATTGCGCTGATGAGCGTCACTGAACCCTATGCGCTGCACCCCGAACTTAGTAACAGAAGAAGAGATACGAGAAAGACGGCGGGGAAAACCGCGACGACTGTTGATGAGAATCTGAGCTCAGCTGAGAGATATTAGTAAATAAACCCGAACTTACCGAAATGTATGCCTCGGATCAATCAGTGTTTTTCAACCGCGGTAATAAGTCAATAAAACAGGTAAATGGTAAATGTAAATGGACTGGTCTGCTAGAACAATGTCACATAAGTTACATTTACATCAGGAAAGCAATTTAATGACCATTTATAGGCTGGAAAAATTAGCTAGAGAGTTTTGTTAAATATGTCCACTATATTAGGCTACATATATTTTTACTTATATCATTAAAATATTATAAAGTTGTTATTATAATAAAGAACGCATTATATTTTATTTAAGTTGTTATTTTTAACCTTTTATAAAAAAAAATAGGGCTCTCTATGTTTTCAGCATTAGTGATTTATTTGTTAACATGTATCTACTGTAACTAATAATTATCAAAATGAATCGATATTGAATCAAGATGTCAAGCAATAATAAATACAGTAACCTGCCAGCAATTGTAACCATGCAGCTAAACATTGTAACATGTTGTCAGTAAACTTAATAAAAATAAGTTACCAAATGTTTTGACAATCACAACTTATTGTGATGCAAGTTTTTTTTCTCCCACACACAGAAATGTGGGAGAAATGTTCTCCCTTTTTTTACTTTGTAAAGTAGGAATATTGGATTTATGCTCGGGCCAAGAAAAAATTACAAACATCTGGTTTATTTTTCAACTATGACATAACCGAGAGAATACTTGCAGAGAATTTAAGATGAGTCCGTCTTAAGGAAACGCAAAAGAGAAATCAATTCGGTGTTCGAGTGCTATAACGTGCCTCTCTCTCTCTCTCTCTCTCTGCGTGCGCGCATTTAACGCGGAAGTCCCGATATTCGTCTCTTCTTCTGCGTTTAAAATTGTTTGAATGTGTAAATTGGCAAGACAAAACACGTCCAAATGAAAAACTTTCAGTAATTTTGTAGTTAATCCGCGAATCACATGCGTGCCGAACAATGGGGCAGCTGGTCCGTACGGATCACCGATCAACTGCGATCCATTGCACCACTAATGTATACCTGTAGGCATTTCATCACCCCAAATTACATTACCCTGTCAAAAAAGGTGCAGTGCTTTCTGCAATTGGGTCGGTTCATGTTCACACCGTAAACAAACCGTACCAGAGTTCGTTTGGAACCGTACCGAGACCACCTCTTCAGCTGGGTCTCGGTTCGGTTGTTTGGTCCACACCCGTGTGCGATTGCTGTATTCACACCTGCCCAAAAGATCCACACCAAGGGGGGAAACACACTTGAGTTCGATTCAATCGAACCAAACAAGGCAGGTGTGAATACACCCTAACATTAACAAAGATTAAAAATGCTGTAAAAGTGCAGTTTATTAATAGTTAATGTAGTTAACTAGAGTTTAATAAATGGAACCTTATTGTAAAGTGTTACCGATCTGTTATACACCGATTCAGGCGTCTCGTGAGTTCAGTGTTGCATAGATCAGTTGTTATAACCATTCATTAAAGTGAATTGGTTCAAAGGAGTCATTAGTTCCCAAATCGGATATGTACGGCACGCGTTGTGTGATTATCCCTGCAGTTAGGATATCACACAATATTTGTGTCAACACAGAAAACATTTAATCACTGGATTTTTTTATTTTATTGAAAGTGTTTTTTATGTCAGGTGAATGTGGGGAATGCTTTTCAGCGAAGATAAGGCAATGTTTTTCTTAGCACTATTCACACCCAGTGGTAATTCAAGAAATAAATCTCTTTTACCATCGTGTCAATTGATTTTGATTAATATGAGTGAGGGAGAGAGAGCAAGAGTGAAGAGAGTGTGCGTGCATATACGTCACCTCCACTAGACCCTCCCAGACCCTTCTCCGTTCTTTCAGTTAACATGCGCCCTGTCACAAGCGCAGCAGTCATCTACATTACTCACTGATCAAATAAGGCTTTGGCTGGACAAAAATAGGCTTTGGCGGCCGCCCAAAAATTTTCAATGCAGGAAAAGCAGGAACATGCATCCGAGTGAACGAGACAGAGGGAACTTGGTGAGGGTAGAGCATTAAAAATTGGCCCACTGAACTCAATTTTTTTTTTTTAGCTTTTAGTATGAATATGTTGTATTTAAAGGAGTAGTTTACTTTAAAATGAAAATGAACCCATGATTTATTCACCCTTAAAGGAGAACTCCGGTCAATTTTAACATTGAGCTCAATTTTTAGTAAATTTGGAGTGCTGTCAATACAGAGAACAACGACAAAAATCGGTGTTGCCTACACTGTTTTATCCTATTTTTAAAATTTGCACCCTATTGACTTGAATGGGGCAAGTTTTAAACCTGCCTTTATCCTCTTAACATATTTGATGTGTCATACAAGTGCCCAGCCATGTTGAGTGATTCCTTAAGAGTGAACACGAGTGAATCTGACTGCAGTAGATGTGAAAGATATGAAAAAAAATGATGTTATATCAGCCAGCGCAAATACCTGTATTTAGTTCCTGTTTTCGGTAGAAGTCCAAAGTAGTCGATTGTCGAGTTCACGCGCGTGATCATAGCAACTAAACCTATGCGCGTGAACTCGACAATCGACTACTTTGGACTTCTACCGAAAACAGGAACTAAATACAGGTATTTGCGCTGGCTGCTATAACATCATTTTTATTCATATCTTTCACATCTACTGCAGTTAGATTCACTCGTGTTCACTCTTAAGGAATCACTCAACATGGCTGGGCACTTGTAATGACACATCAAGGATGATAAGACTAAGAACTGGTTAAGTTTAAAACTTGCCCCATTCAAGTCAATAGGGTGTAAATTTTAAAAAGAGGATAACACGGTGTAGGCAACACCGATTTTTGTCGTTGTTCTCTGTATTGACAGCACTCCAAATTTACTAAAAATTGAGCTCAATGTTAAAATTGACCGGAGTTCTCCTTTAAGCCATCCTAGGTGTATATGACAGTCTTCTTTCAGATAAATACATTCGGAGTTATATTAATAAACACCCTGCCGCTTCCTAGCTTTAAAATAGCAGTGCATGGAAACTAGGTGTTTGAAGTGCTCAAAAAATGCATCTATCCATCATAAAATACCACACGGCTCCGGGGGGTTAATAAAGGCCTTCTGAAGCAAAGCGATGAGTTTGTGTAAGAAAAATATTCAGATTTAAAACTTATAATAGTAGTGTAAAATAAGATGCATGTAAAAAGTAAAATAATTAGCTTCCGGCCAAACGAACATACGAATTTGACTTAAGTCTATCGCGCAACTTATTAGAGCAATACGACGTACTACTGATATTCACGCAATATTATAATGCACTACGCTACATCCGACATCATAAATTGCGCTTTAGACGCGAGTAGACTGCATTTGGCCGGAAGCTAGAATTTTACTTTGTGACGTGTTAAATATGAATAAAATTACATCAACGCATCATACAAAGCTGATCTATCAAAGGCACTCCAGTGGGCCTTTAAACGCAGCCCCAATCCTGCAATCTGTACTAATGAGCTGATGAGTTGAACCAGGTGTGTTAGATGAGGGAGACATACAAGATGTGCTCTGGTGGGGGGTCCCCGGGACAGGTTTGAGTCAAGCTGTGTTTGATAAAATTTGATAACTGCCAGCTTTAAAGTTTTTTTGGGACGTGTGCTAAAGAAAGTGAATAGTTAACAATACTGACATTAGTTCTGAGATTACAAGAAACACATTTTTTGGTAGCTCAGTGCCTATGTATGATTCCAGCATACATGTTGTTTGTTTTGATGTCTGTTGCTTTTTGTCCCACTAAACTGGAGTTAACTTGTATTTGTCTTTTTTCACTTTAGTCCTGATGGCTTTTAGAGAGAAGAGTCAAGAACTGAATAAAGTAGAAGAAAATGTTCATTATGAGAAACATGATTTCTTGACTGGAGAAAAATCCACACAGACAAAAACGACTCGAAAAAGAGCTCCGAAGACCAAATCTAAAAGTTGTTTCACCTGCCGCCAGTGTGGAAAGAGATTCAAAGAAAAACAAAACCTTCATGCCCACATTAGAGTTCACACAGGAGAGAAGCCTTTCGTCTGCCAGGAGTGTGGAAACAGTTTCACTCGAAAAACACACCTTAAAATGCACATGAGAATTCACACTGGAGAGAAGCCTTTCACCTGCCAACAGTGTGGAAAGAGCTTCACAGCAGAAATAAACCTTAAGGATCACATGAACATTCATAATGGTGTGAAGCCATTCACATGTGATCAGTGTGGAAAGAGTTTTACACGTAAAGTAACCCTTACTTGCCATATGGGAACTCACTCAAGTGAGAGCTGTTTTAAATGTCATCAGTGTGGGAAGAGTTTCAGTCATAAAGTAAACCTAAAGGTCCACATGAAACTTCACACTGGAGAGAAGCCTTACACATGCCCTCAGTGTGGAGAGAGTTTCACGTATAAAGAATCGCTTGATATCCACATGAGAAATTACACTGGAGAGAGCCCTCACACATGCAAACAGTGTGGGAAGAGCTTCACACGAAAACTAAACCTTAAGCATCACATGTACGTTCACACTGGAGAGAAGCCGTTCACATGTGATCAGTGTGGAAAGAGTTTCAGTCGTAAGGAAACCCTCAAAAACCACTCAAGGATTCACTCAAGAGAGAACTGTTTTAAATGTCAGCAGTGTGAAAAGAGTTTTGCAGACATGAAACGCCTCGACAGGCATGTAATAATTCACACTGGAGAGAAGCCTTTCAAATGCCAAGAGTGTGGAAAAAGTTTCAGTTACAAAGTAAGCCTTAAGACTCACATGAGACTTCACACTGGAGAGAAGCCTTACACATGCTCTCAGTGCAAAAAAAGTTTCACATATAAACCATCGCTTGATTTCCACATGAGAAGTCACACTGGAGAGAGCCCTTAGATCTGCAAACTGTGAGCTTCTCACAAAAACAAAGTCTTAAAGGGATACTCCACTTTTTTTGGAAATAGGCTCATTTTACAACTCCCCCAGAGTTAAACAGTTGAGTTTTACCGTTTTCGAATCCATTCAGCCGAACTCTGGGTCTGACGGTACTAGTCTCATTCCGGCGTAAGAATCAAGGAACTGTGCGGCCGTACCATGGGTGCAGCAGGCGTAATGATATGAAGAAGCACCTGAAAATAGTCCCCAGCTCGGTAACTTCCAACATGACCGGGACTAAGTTTGTGTAGTTTTTAGGCGGCAAATTAGGTTTCCAAATAAATACAGTTCGGGATCAGCACCAAAGTAAATGTCATCTAAATCATCTCTCACAAATGTCTCCATGCTACAAGGCACGCTCCCTGTGCAAGCAGGTTGTCACTTTGGTTTGTTGACGGCAAGTGCTTTGTCATATCATTACGCCTGCTGCACTCATGGTACGGCTGCACAGTTCCTTGATTATTACGCCGGAATGAGAGTAGTTTCTAGCCATATAGGCTTGGAAAATCGCAACTTTTCATTTTCCGTCGATCTTAGTACACGGTTTAACTACAGAAGAGTCAAGTTTTAAATAGGAAAAATATTGAAACTCGTTGGTCAGTTTTAAAGAAATGCTACTGGACTCATCAGAATCAATGATCTATGCTAAGCTATGCTAAAAGTGGTACTGTCAGACCCGGAGTTCGGCTGAACTCGGCTAAAACTCAACTGTTTAACTCTGGGGGAGTTGTAAAATGAGCCTATTTCCAAAAAAAAAGTGGAGTATCCCTTTAAGAGAGAAGCCTGTCACATCCCCTGAGGTTTCACTCATCAAAGAGAGTTGAAATGTCATAAAATGCAGTGTTCTGGGAGAGTTTCAATAATCACCTGCTCATTCACTCTGGAGGAAGGTCATTTGACTGTGATCAGTGCAATAAAAGATTTATTTTGCCATCACACTTACAGATACACCTGAAAAGTCATGCAGATGTGAGACCGACCTTATTTGTGTTCCTTGTGTGGAAAGTTTTAAATGGCTCAGCAATTTAAAATGGCACCAGAAAGCACAGATCTGTGTGGAATTAAGGCACACCACAGATGGAAGTGAGACAAATCTGAGTTTATGTTCAAATATGATTTGGTGAGACTGTTCACATGACCTTTTAAATGCGGCACATCAGAAACTTGTCTGAACAGGTGACACTTCAATAACTTGGTCTTGTCTTTTATTTGCATCCTTCACTTTTTACTTTGCCTTGAGGCTGTTTATTTTCTTTTGCCATGTGGTTGTCCACCCTCATGACCATTTGCATCATGCACATTTGAACTCCTCTGGCCACATCTGATCACACTATTAAATACTGAGCAGTTAGATGTCTCTTTAATTTCTATTGTATATAGTTCAAATATTGATACAATTGTGGTCAGAATTATTGACACCCCTGGTAAATATGATCAAATATGGCTGTAAAAGTAAATCTGCATTGTTTATCCTTTTGATCTTTTATTAAAAATATCTGCAAACGTCTAACCTTTAATTGAAGTGAAATAATTGTAAGTAGGGGTGGAAATCGCATTATGATATAAATGTTTTCCTCCGGAACACATTGACCACAATGATTGGCACTCTTAGAATTTTGAGTAAAATATCTCTGAAGTATATTCCCATTAATATCTACATGTTCAATGTAATTCATGGGGTAATTTTCCTTTTAAAGTGAACTACTCCTTTAATGCTTCAGCATACCAAGACATTTTGGACAATTTCATGCTCCCAACTTTGTGGGAACAGTTTGGGGATGGCCCCTTCCTGTTCCATGACGGCGCACCAGTGCACAAAGCAAGGTCGATAAAGACATGGATGAGCAAGTTTGGTGTGGAGGAACTTGACTGGCCTGCAGAGTCCTGACCTCAACCCGATAGAACACCTTTGGGATGCAAAGACTGAGAGCCAGGCCTTCTTCTCATCCAACATCAGTGCCTGACCTCACAAATGCGCTTCTAGAAGAATGGTCAAAAAAATTCATAAACGCATTCCTAAACCTTGTGAATAGCGTTCCCAGAAGAGTTGAAGCTGTTAATAGCTGCAAAGGGTGGGCCAACTCCACATTAAACCCTAGGAATTAAGAATGGGATGTCATTGATGTTCCTGTGCATGTAAAGGCCGATGTCCCAAACCTTTTGGCAATATAGTGTATATGACATTAATATGAGTTCTATTTTAAACACATTAATGTACATATATATAATTATAATGTCCTTATAAATATATAATTATGCTTATATACACACTGTAAATGCATTTATTTAAAGGGGTCATATAATGCCATTTTTGTACAAGCTAATATTCAATTCAATTCAAGTTTATTTGTATAGCGCTTTTCACAATACATATTGTTTCAAAGCAGCTTTACAGAAAATGCATTTCAAAAATATACATACAAAAATACAGTTAGTTAATCATAAAATTTAGGGCATAACATATCGCCGGCGTTGGGTCGTCTCTTCACAGGCGTCGAGTTGTCTCATCACAGGCGTTGGGGCATCTGAAGTCTCCATGAGAGGCTGGATACATAACTGGAGCTGACGAACTCTATTTGAGTTATCTCGGGACAGGCGTCCCGAGATAACAAAAAAGGCAGATGGGAAATAATTAGCGTAGCTGCTGTTCATAATATGAATGCATGTGATCTGATTTAACTGTAGTATAAAAGGTATGAGATGCATCATGTGAATGCTTGGCTAAAGAGATGCGTCTTTAATCTAGTTTTTAAACTGGGAGAGCGAGTCTGAACCTCGGACAATATCAGGAAGGCTATTCCAGAGTTTAGGAGCTAGATGTGAAAACGCCCTCCCTCCTTTAGTGGACACCTCTAGCAATGTTTCTAAGGCACCGAAGAAGCACAGGCCAAAACGGATCGAGCGCGAAGTGTCGGTTATTTCAAATGGCTGTTGTGAGAAAATTCCAGAACAACTGCAGGGGGGAGGGGCCGAGGGGGACCCAGAACATGGGTTACTGTTTGAAAAATAACCTAGAAACTCAGACAATCCAGGAATTGGGTCAAAATATTAGCCCTATAACCCAGAAAATGGGTACTCTCTGAAAAAATAACCCATAATTTTAACCCAACACAAATAACCCAGAAAATGGGTTGGAGAAATAACCCAGGAGTTTTTAGAGTGTAGGTGTTAATGACCGGGAAGCATAAGCAACTGGTGACCACACATCTCCCTCATTCTGCAGCATGACTGCCCCCAGGCCAAATGAAGAGGCATCCGCGGAGATTTTCTGTGGCTTATTCGGGTTGTAGAGCTGTAACACAGGAGGAGAAGACAGTTCTTGTTTAAGGTTGTGAAACGCCTTTTGCTGGTCGTGCCCCCAGTACCACATGTTCTTGGTTGAGAGTAAGTCTCTCAGTGGTTTATCCTTTTTCGAAAGGTTTGGAATAAACTTCCCTTGTTGGTTTACCATACCGAGAAAGCTCCTAAGCTCACTCACGTTGCTTGGCTCCTTCATGTCCTGAACAGCTTGGGTTTTGTCTGGATCAGGACTCATTCCATCTGCTGAGACGATGAATCCCAGGAATTTGACTTTTCGTTTGGTAAACTCACATTTCGACATGTTCAATGTAACGCCGGCTTTCTCTGCCCGCTGCAGGACAGCATGCAGTCTTGTGTCATGCTCCTCTACGGTCGATCCCCAGATCAGGATATCGTCCATGTGACAGACGACTCCCTCGAGATCTGCTGTAACCTCCGTCACCATCATGTTTTGAAAATGTTCGGGCGCGCTGGAGATACCAAAAGGTAAACGGTTGAAGTGGTACCTGCCGAATGGCGTAATGAAGGTGGTGAGGAGTGCCGACTCTGTGGATAGTGGTATTTGCCAAAAGCCCATATTTGCGTCAAGTTTAGAAAAATACAGAGCACCTGTGAGCATGCCTAGTGTTTGGTCTACAGAAGGAAGTATGTATCTTTCACGACACACGGACTCATTTAAAGGTGTCATGTCCACACAGATACGCACCTTATCTTTGTCCTTTTTGGGAGCTACAACCATGCCACAGCACCAGTCGGTCGGCTCGTCCACACGACTAATAACTCCCAACCCTTCCATTCTGTCCAGCTCTTCTTTAACTTTGCCCATGAGCGGCAGTGGCACGCGCCTTGGCACTTTGAGCGAAAAGGGCTTTGCATCAGGTTTTAATTTTATGGTGTATGGCTTTTGTACCCGCCCAAGTCCTTCGCATAACTTGGGGTATGCTTTAGTCACTGTCTCTTCATTTATAGTATCGACTCTGGCGATAAGCTTCAGTCTCACCGAAGCTGTCCTACTCAGCAGTGCTACACGGAGGTTTCGTACTACGTAGATCTTCTCAGTGGTGCTCCTGTCCCCATACACAATAGTCTCTGTGGTAGACCCCAAAACGGTTAACGCAGCCCCACCCGGTCCATAGAGTGGTTTTTCTGCCTTGTCCAATGTTTTGTCTTTGAGTTTGAAGCTCACAAACGTTTGTTCGGAAATAGCAGACACATCTGCTCCGGAGTCTAACTTGAAAGTCACCTTATGTCCGCCCACGTTTATGTCCGCCAGCCATGGTTCTTCTCCAGAATCCACCTCACCCAGGAAAAGTCCAGCCGCACTGTCCGCAACCTCGTTCACTGATGTGCTGGACTTACAGACTCTACCGTAATGTCCGCGTTTTCCACAATTATGGCATTCTGCATTTTTTGCTGGGCATTGTGCTGCTGCATGCGCGGGTGCTTTGCCACACTTGGAACATGCTTTACTGTCATGTTTGGTCTGCTGAAACTTCAAAGGCTTAAACTGTTTTTGCTCTTTGGTTTTGAACTTGTTCAGCTTGGCCTTTCTAACTTGTACTGCATCCATAGCTGTTTTGCTGGCGATAATTTCGCCTCTCAAGTCAGTCTGCTGTCTCTTTATTTCTTCTGATTGTCTTGCCATTGTGATAGCTTTAGCTAGGGTAAGATCTTTGTCAAGCTGCATTCTTTCTGACAGAGACGAATCTTTAAGACCCACTACAAGCCTATCTCTCAAAAGATCATCATGAAGCGCACCATACTCACAGTTTTCTGCTAGTGCATAAAGAGCTGTAATAAATGTGTCCACAGCTTCTGATGGCTGTTGCACTCTCTTATTGAATTTTGCCCTCTCGTAAATCACATTTTTTCTTGGGACAAAATGTCTGTCGAAAGCTGTTTTGACTGCATTGTATTGCTGGCGCTGCATGGCCGTTAGCTCATGCCCTCTTAGCACGTCGTCAGCCTCATCTCCCATGCAATAAACCAGAGTTTTGACTTGGTTTGCTTCCGAAGAGCTATTCAGGTTACTTGCCAGTCTAAAACGCTCGAACCGTCTACTCCACCTTTCCCACTCTTGGGGCTTTGCAAAATCAAACGCCTCCGGTGGTTTGATGGTGAAGGTTGCCGCCGCCGCCATTACTGGACCAGCCGCCGCGGCTGCTCCCGCTGCTGAGGCTCCACTCTCTTGGTCTTCCTCACTCATAATCGCTAGCCGGGCGCAAAGCTGACTTCTTTCTCAAAGCACAGCCATCCTACATGCCCGTGTTACCCCCTAGTGGTAACATGTAATATAGATTACACCACACCAGTGTCAATAAAATATACATATGTAATTTGTTTGTTGTGTTTTTTGATATTCTCATGAAAAATAAAAATAAATAGTAACTAAAATGCTGAAAAATGTCTGTCACAAGAATAACAAAATGTACAAATTATTTATTTATATACAAATGTTATGGTGCAGTATACTGATAAAATATTGTGTTATATTAAAGTAAAAGTAAATAAGCAAATTATTTTTGACTGCATACTGTTCCAGTGTTAATAAAATATACATGTAATTTATTTGTGTTTTTTGTTTCATTATTTCATAAAACGTATAATTACCAATGGAACGGTGTTATTATTTAGTAGTTGTATTACTATTGATCTGATAAAGCATTTCTTTTAGGTTCATTTAAACAAGACGCTTGCAAATCTGATATTAGTAATGAAAAAAATGTAACCCATTAAATAGAAACTAATATGCTGAAAATTGTCTGTCACAAGAATAACAAAATGTACAAATTATCTTTTTATATACAAATGTAATGTTGCAGTATACTGATGAAATGTTATTTGAAAGTAAAAGTAAAAAAAAAAAACAATCACTTGCCAATTTGTTTTTACTTTACAATAATGCCAACAGAACAGTAATGAATATTAAATAAAATGTTAAATAACATGTTTTAAAAATAAATAAGTTAAATGAAAGGTAATACAAATTTAAAATGTATAAAACATTTTTTTTAATGTTCACACTATATACAATGTTATATACTGTACATACAAATATATACATTATTTGGAAATGGTTCTCCGCATTTCCTCTAACCACACTTCTTTTGTAACAGTCTCAGTCTGTGGACAGTACCCCCTGCCCCTGTACTGGCTATGTCCTGTTGCACTTGTTTTAAAAAGCCCGCATTTTTTACAAGTGTTCGCCTCTACAGTTCTCCTGTAGGGTCTCTTGGGCATGGCTCCTGTATTGGCAGATGGTGCAGCAGGCTGTGAGCTGGTGCCCTGCACCACTGTAGGCTGTAACAGTGGCTGCATCATTGGCATTGCTTGGACCATCTGGACTCCTTGTACCATCGGGATTCCATGGACCATTTGCACTCCCTGGAACATTGGCGCAGCCTGAAACATTGGCACACCCTGGAAACCTGGTGCTGCCTGTATAATTATTCTTGGAGTCGGTACCATCTGCAGTGATACTCCAGGTACTGAAGGTGTAGCCAACATCTGACTCTGCGCTGGTTCCTTGGGTCTGAGAGGGGGTTGCCGAACAGAAGTCTGCCTCTGCTTTGCCTGACCAGCTGTGCGCTCTGGTAGCTTGTACTGGTGCTGCTCCCCTGGTTGTTTTGGCTCAGTCCGTAGACGTTTGGCAACCTGGAGAGGCTCATGAGCTTCAGGGAGGGGCTGAGGCAACTGAATGCCCTGAAGCAGCACAGACAGCTCCTGCTTTTTCTGTCTGTTGTTGTACCACTGAATCAGGGTGTTCTGGTTAACCTCCACCAGCTGCATTGATGTTCCTCCCATCACTAAGCTGTTGCCCAGTACAAGCTGCCTTATCCTGTGATACTCTTGCAGGATCAGAGACCATCTTGACAGGGTTCCTTTGCCTTTTCTTTTCGGGCTTGGGTGGATAGTGCAAAGCCTGATGAACATGGTCTCCACCAGACGGCAACAGTCAGGCCACTGAGCAGGTGCACTGCCTGCACTCAGCACACATCTGGTGGTGCGCTCTACTCCAGGGTGAGTGGGCTTCTTTGGTACTCTGAAGCGTCCACTCAACAGTCTCTTCTGGGGTCGAGAAACATACACTACCCGTTCCTTGTTCCGGTCATCCAGGTTCTGCCAAAGAGCAATTATGGTGTTGGCTTCCTGGTTGGTCAGGCTGAGGGCTGTGTGGGCCCGGAGCTCCACCAGATATTCTGCCAGCTGGTCTACATGTTGATAACCCGGGACATTTTGGTAATCAACAGCCATTTAAAGAACACAAACACACAATCAAATTATTACTATTTATTTTATATCTGTTTAACGAATAATTCCATAATTGATTCTGTTTATCACCATAAAACTCCTTTGACACAATCTGTATCATACAAAGCACTATAGAAATAAAGCTGACTTGACTTGAACCGTATTTGCAGCTTACTAATGACTTAAGACTGTACTTTTACATTTAAAATATGTGGAATGTCTGTAGTTAAAGCACTGGATGTTAATTCATCACTGTTTGAACTATTCTACTTGATTTGAAAGACGCACAAAGGTGTGGTATTTACCTTGTGTCCATCATCATCATCATCCCGACCAGCATCCTCTGGCTCTGAGGGGAGAGTTGAAACAGAAGTTTCAGAGGGAACAGGTGTGACAGCAGTCCCTGAGGGTCCAGGTGATGAAGGAGACTGTGTGAGGTCATGTGTGGGGTCAGGGACCAGTGAAGAGGATGTGGCACTGCTGGTGACCAGGTTGGAAGAACCCAGTGTCAGTGTGGAGGAGGGTGGTGACAGAACAGCCTCCGGATCTGCAATAGTGTGATCCTCGCTGATGTCACAGAAGCCCTCATCTTCATCTCGCTCCTCCACACTGAGGTCCTCAATGAGCTCTGCTGTCTGCTCAGAGTCTGGATTCATGTCCTGCAGTGCCTGACCAGTCTGCTTGAACAGATACTGCACTCCAATGAGCTCACCTAAAAATAAATGCAATAAACAAACAGAAATGAAATACAATTTTGTAACATGTTTGACAAAAGCCTGATGATCATATTTAAATGTCACACGTTTTTTTTAATCAAGTAAACCTAGGTTACTTCAGCCCAGTAAATGTTCAACAATATAAAAGTTATTCTTACAATTACTTTCTAAAAATCAATAAAGATTTGACAGCAGAAAGACATGTGAATCACAAGCTCAATGTGGAAGTTTGTACAATTATAATAAAAGGTATTTTACTTGCTAAAAATATGGACTATCAATCAGACGATAGAGGGCATGTTTCCAGAAAAGTTTTGATAATATTGATCATTTAGAGGCCTTTAGAAATGTGCATATAAAATATGATACAGTAGACTACATTGGGTTACATCTAATATATGAACTGAAATTACACATAAATTGCAAGTTTATTAACAATAACAAATTCTCTCACCGGTGTAACATGCAGGGGGACAAAACGTGGGGACCACTTTCCTGCTAAACAGCTTTTCATAATTGCTGTTAACACAGTGCACAAGTTCTCCTGTGTAGCTGCGCAAAGCTGATGACTCCGATGACAGGGAAGCAGCCTCCCGGTCCTGGTTCCACCGGTGTAGACCCTCCAGCAGATAAATCTGAAAATTCAGACTGTTCGCACTGGTCCCTGTAAATAGACACAACAGTGTTTAGGGGGGTGTTAAAAAAACACACAAAGACACTTAATGCTCAATCTTTACACATTTGCACAGTGTGTGTGACAAAGACATACCTGGGATGAAACGGTTCAAGTGTAAATGAAAGGACTCGAGAGAAGTGGAGCCCCTGGCACATCTATAGGTCTTCAGAAGCACGCCTCCCTTGGTTAAGCTCCCCGTCTCTGTATAAAGCACAAGACCAGGGGAGTCTTGAATGCATTTAACGTGCTTCTTCTGGACACTCCAGATGTGCTCCATCCTTTCTCGGTCCAAGAGAGGAACACCCAGGGAGTCATTGCCCTTGCTGCTCTGGAGATCTGTAAACAGCCGCTCAAGGAGAAGGATGGTAGTCTCCTCTCCATGGGTCCTCCTCCGGCAATGGAGAGCCATCTCCTGCCTGGTAAGATGCTTGCTGACATCTTCATCTGTCACCGCAGGCCAACCCTGGGACATCAACAGCTCTCTCTTTGCTTTGCGAAGCATAGAAAGATCAGCTGCATCCCACTCAAAAATGCACGCTGACAGCCGTGACATGAAGATGGGATACAGCTGATGGGCATCAGTTGTAAACCCCAAGGCAATCCTGCGCATAAAATGCCAGATGTCCAAGCGAACCATGAGATCTGGCCAACATTTGAATCGGGTTTTGAGCTTGGTCTCGCCCATATCAGTGCAGCAGCCACAATCCACATACAACACAGCAGGTGGATCCACACCAGCCTTCTGGTACCGTTTCACCAGACCATCTACCATCATATCCAGTCCTGCTCCTTCCTGAGCTGTCAGGACACTTATGAGCACCTGACCAAACTCGTTGCCAACAGAGGTAAGCCAGAGTCCCGTTACCCTTGCCGTCCCAGTCAGCTTCTTAGTGATCTGCAGTAGATGACAGGAAGCATGCAATGTAATGAAACATCACACCATGTAGAATATGATACTCATGCTCTGATAATGATACAGTAAACATAAATTAACAAAAATCCCCTGCTAACCTTTTTAGTAGAATCCATCTTCAAGACTGAACCATACGTGGATGTTATCCTTGCATGGATTTCATCCAGCCTGGTCAGGATGTCTTTGCTGTAATTGGTGAGCAGCCACTTGCAGCTTGGCACCACTGTAGGCTCTGGGGGTTCCTGGACTTTTACTGGCAACACCCCGGGTCCTTTGAGGAAGTCCACACATTGGGTGGTGTACCGGGCCAGACACTGGAGCCACTCCTCGCTGTGGTTCTCACGCAGTTGTTTTATGACCCGCGTGGGACTGTTTCCTAGGCCACGCTCACGCAGGAGCCGAATTACTCTCATATCACAGGCATACCTTAGGAAAAGCAAAATCCACACATTCATATATTTTACATATTTGATTTGTAAAGTATTTGCAAATATTTGTGATGATGGGCTAATCAACTGAATGTGGAATGAAAGTGCACTTACTTCTGCGTGAGGATGACCCGAAACTCAGAGCGATGGCCCAGATCCAGCTGTTGCAGGACAGTCTGACTCCAGGACACATGCAAGGCTTTACACTTGGTACAGATGAGGGTTTCTGTGACCATGTTGTACATCCTGTCGATGTCCAGAACCTGCCGTGCCCTTTTGTGCAGACCCCCTCCTGTCAGCTGATGCTGTCCGCAGGCAGAATTGGGAGAGCCTTGACCTTCCACAGCTTGTACATCATACACAGCAACAGAGCATGACAAAAAAATCTGTCTGGAGCCTGATTGTATATAAGTGCTGGCTGTGGTGGGTAATACCAGAGCTGTAGGTTGTCTCGAAGCTCTGGTTTTCCCTTGGGCCCCATTTTAAAAAGCCTGCTGGCAATCCACCTGTGGTCTTCTGATGGCAAGGTCTCCGACCACAAACAATGCAGTCACACTGCAGATGAAGCTTGCAATAATGCCCCAGGAAGGAGGAGTCTGTGAAGGAAAATGGAAAATATTTAGTCTAGCAGGTCATTTATTTAATTAGCGCTTTATCTATCCAAGACTACCCTCACATAAAATAGAAAATATTGGATGTCAAATACGTACTTGTTCTGGGGACAAAGGCTGGAACTCCAGGATCTTGTGTCTGTACAATCATGCAGTGAAATATAATATATGTTGTATATATAACAAGAGAAACAGTCAAACATAACTGTCCAATAATTGTAACTCATCCTGGATGGAATTATACAATGCTGTTCAAAAGTCTAGGGTCAGTAAGTTTATTTTATGTTTTTGAAAGAAGATCAAAATACAGTCAAAAACAGGTATACTGGGAAATAATATTGCTGCTTATTTTAATGTATTTTCAAATGTATTTATTAATGTGTCATTGCTGAAAAAAAGTCTCAATTTACAATGTCCGATAGACCCCAAACTTTTACAGAGCGATTAAGGATTTTTTTTTTTTTACATGACAAACTATATATAATTTTTTTAATTTACTTCTCAACTATACATTTATGCTGTGTTTTTGTGGATATTCAGTAGTTTTTTTTTTTTACCTATTTACTGCCCAATTACTTAACTACGCCATAAATTGGCTTGTGAAAAAATATATTTTTTTATGAAAAAATCACTTAAATGATGATCTTATATAAATCTAAATAGTTTTTTGACATTGCTCTATGTGTTAGGGATAGAATACTGCCATCTGCAGGGTCAATATATAATTGAAGGAGTTTTCATGTCCATATGATTTATCTCGCAAACATGCTTATTGAAATACATTTTTAAAAGTCTTCAGTGTTCTTCATGATCTTGTCTTTACAAATTCCATAGTTAATTATTATGGAAATAATCATTTATTTATAAAAATTTACTAGATATCCCTAAAATGTCAACTAAATAGCCGTCTGAAATGAATTACAACCACAATCTCATTACCTAAAAAAACATTTAAAAAACTTATTCAAAAACAGTTTTAATTATATTATTTACATTAAGTTGAGGTAATTGTGAACAATGTGTCTTTTTGGGCAGTATGTCACATTTTCAATAGAAATTGACAAATTGAATGTGTCCGAGAAGTCGCTGTCATCTAAGTTACCCATAGCAAATACACCCCTCAAGGAAGAGTGTGTTTTCCAAATCACATGACCTGCTCCACATGATGTAATTTCCTCCTGAAGAGAAAACTAGCAAGACTCCAAGGTATGTTCTCTCTCCACATTTTCAGTTATTTCACCTAAAGTAGTGCTTGGGGCAAATGTGTACTTATCATATGTCAACAATGTTACTACAATGAATTAATAAATAACTTTGAATTTAAATTTTACTCAGTTGTACATATAATATTTAGAAGAACCTCTCAGTAAAATGCCATGTGGTGTCTGGTGCTAGGCAACCATTTTGATTTTATCCCTAAAAACAGCAAAAATGTCAACTAGGTTACCAGTCACCTATGTTACTCTGCAAAGGTAACTTAGTTGACCAAGAGTAACATAGATGACATTCATGACATGTTCTTATAGTTTTCAGGAGTTCATTTAATATTCTAATTGTACAGTAACTATAAAATACTTTGCAATAAATACTACAAAAGTAAACTTGTTTTCAGGCAAATGCCACGATTATCTGCTGCAGAAAAGCAGTGCCGTTACCGTGCACGGCGAGATGCTGATCCTGCAAAAAGGGAGGCATACTTGGCAAAAGGCCGGCAGAAATGGAGAGAAAAGAGGGAGCAAGGTGCATACTATAAGCCCATATCTGAACAGAGTGAGAGAGAAAAACGTGCAAAAAGAAAGGCCTAGAGAAGAGCCCAGGAACAGAGCAGACGCAGAAAGAAACA
The DNA here is from genome assembly GCA_033366665.1 of Phoxinus dragarum. Classification (NCBI taxonomy): domain Eukaryota; kingdom Metazoa; phylum Chordata; class Actinopteri; order Cypriniformes; family Leuciscidae; genus Phoxinus; species Phoxinus dragarum. Next base: position 214,507 of record JARPMJ010000473.1, on the reverse strand, counting down.
GGCTTCTGCTATTGTTACCCCACCACTGAGTCCTGACAGCGAGGAACAACCAGTTCCACAACCAGGAAGGTTAGAAGGTTATGTAGAAAGAACCTCAAACAGAACTATGTAGACAGGCTATGTAGAAAGTACCTTAAATTGAACAATGTCTCATGAAAAAGTACTTGTTAGATTATAATGTTAGATTAAAATGCAAAATTATATGGTGGCATGGTGACAATTAATTTCATATGCTTTAAGTGACACCTGCAATGTTAAAAAATTATTTAAAAATGTCTTCATGTAATTTCAGACAGAGAATACATGGAAGAAGGACTAGAAGAAGACGGTACCAGAAAATATACATTGAGAATCAGAAACTCAAGGAAAAGCTTAAAGCTCAAACAAAAACATCAGACAAATACCGTAAGCGCTATGAACGGCTACTGTGCAGTGTCGACTCTCCTAGGAAAAGAACAAAAAGGATGCTCGGAACAAGTCCAGTCAGTAACGATGTGCGGAAAACTCTGGTCTATCATCATGCACTTGTGAAAAGCCTCAAACAAAAATTTCAGTGTGCAGCAAAAGAAAAGACCAGGAACCTAATCGCCAGAATCGTATCTGGAAAAATATTGAAAAAATACAGGTTCCAGAAAATCATTCATGACACACTGGGTGTCTCAGCCAAACGATTCTGCAAGAATGTGAACACAAATGGGGACGAAATAGCCTGTTTTGCCAGGAAGAAATACATATCCACACACTCAAAACTGCAAGACCAGGTTGTTGCCTTTTACACCAGGGATGACGTAAGTCGTTCAACAGCAGGTAAAAAGCAGACCGTAACAAAGGGAAAAGTAAAAAAGCAGAAGCGGTTTATGACTGACACCATGAAAAACCTCCATAGGAAATTCCTGCTGGAAAACGTCTTTAGCAAACTTTCCTACACACTCTTCTGCCGAATGCGTCCATACTGGGTAGTCCACCCAACCATTGCAGACAGAGATACGCGTCTATGTAAGGTGCATGAAAACGTGGAATTTATCGTGGAGAAACTTCATGGACTTAAACTTCTGGAGAGAACAGAGTTGGAATCTCTTGCTGAGGAAACTTGCTGTAATCCAACATTTAAGCCATGCATGTATGCGGAATGCAATAACTGCAAACTACAAGACTTCAAGATTCAGTCTGGCTATGATGGTCAAACCCCAAGTTTCTTGTGTGCAGTGGACAACTGAAACTGTCCTCAGAGAGAAGAAAAGTGGTGACAGCAAAGAAAAGTTGCCTGTGAATATCACCGTGAAGAGAGAAATGGAGAGTTCTTTGGAGGACCTGATTGAGACTTTCCAGAAACAGCTCAAAAAGGTTCAACATCAAGACCCAGTTTAACTACTACAGGGAATTGAAAAAGAACATGAAGAGTAATGAATGCCTCATACACATTGATTTCTCTGAAAACTACTCTTGCAAGTTTCACAAAGAGATTCAAGCTGTCCATTTTGCCTCTTCTCATCAACAAGCAACTCTTCATACAGGGGTCCTCTACATTGGTGGTGAGGAAGACCACTTGTGCTTCACAACAATTTTGCCATGCAAAGAAAAGGGTCCACCTGCCATATGGGCACACCTTTCAATTCAATTCAATTCAATTCAATTCAAGTTTATTTGTATAGCGCTTTTTACAATACATATTGTTTCAAAGCAGCTTTACAGAAAATGCTTTTCAAAAATATACATACAAAAATACAGTTAGTTAATCATAAAATTTAGGTCATAACATATCGCAGGCGTTGGGTCGTCTCTTCACAGGCGTCGAGTCGTCTCATCACAGGCGTTGGGGCATCTGAAGTCTCCATGAGAGGCTGGATACATAACTGGAGCTGACAAACTCTATTTGAGTTATCTCGGGACAGGCGTCCCGAGATAACAACAAAAAAGGCAGATGGGAAATAATTAGCGTAGCTGCTGTTCATAATATGAATGCATTTGATCTGATTTAACTGTAGTATAAAAGGTATGAGATGCATCATGTGAATGCTTGGCTAAAGAGATGCGTCTTTAATCTAGTTTTAAACTGGGAGAGCGAGTCTGAACCTCGGACAATATCAGGAAGGCTATTCCAGAGTTTAGGAGCTAGATGTGAAAACGCCCTCCCTCCTTTAGTGGACTTAGTTATCCTAGGTACGACCAGAAGCCTCGAATTTAGCGATCTTAAAGAGCGCGATGGATTATATGGCGATAGAAGATCTCTTAAATACACAGGAGCTAAACCATTTAGGGCTTTATAGGTCAGTAACAATACTTTGTAATTGATACGGAACTTAATAGGTAACCAGTGTAGAGATGATAAAATTGGTATTATATGATCATATTTTCTTGACCTAGTAAGAACTCTAGCAGCTGCATTTTGGACTAACTGTAGCTTGTTTACGGAGGATGCAGGACAACCAGCTAATAAAGCATTACAGTAATCTAGTCTCGAGGTCATGAATGCATGAACTAACTTTTCTGCATCAGAAACTGATAGCATATTACGTAGCTTAGCAATGTTTCTAAGGTGGAAAAAGGCTGTTCTTGTGACATTTGAAATATGATTTTCAAAAGACAAGTTGCGGTCTAGTATAACACCCAGGTCTTTTACTGTAGAGGATAAAGTAACTAGATTAAGGCCCCGTTTACACGATGGGAAAACGCAGATATTTCTCTGTGTTTTGGCCTGTCATTCACACGAAAACGCCGTTTTTATCCCAGAAAACGATTATTTCTAAAAACTCCGGCCAAAGTGGAGATTTCTGAAAACGCCGGTTATATGTTGTCGTGTCAACTGAGAGAAACGGGGTTTTAGGTTCTCTCTTGTCGATTCTGAGGATTCTGATTGGCTTGCATGGCTTTATCCTTCTCCCTACACTGCCGCCCATAGGTTTAGCATAGTTATAAAGGCGCTCGACGGCGTATTTATGCGGGTTGTGTGCACGATGTTATTATTGAAAACGGAGGGGGGGAAATATTCGTTTCTCTAAATACCCGGCTATGTGTAAATGTGGCCTAAGGTTGTATTGTAAGAGGTTTTGTGGGCAGTTTTTTGGACCAATCAGTAACACCTCCGTTTTATCTGAATTTAATAGAAGAAAATTACACGTCATCCAATATTTTATATCTTTAACACACTCTGTCATTTTAGATAATTTAGTGTTATCATCTGGTCTTGATGAAATATATAATTGAGTGTCATCAGCATAACAGTGGAAACTTATTCCATGTTTTCTTATAATATTACCAAGTGGCAGCATATAAATTGAGAATAGCAGGGGGCCTAATACAGATCCCTGCGGCACTCCATAATTTACTGACGTTATCTTTGATTTTTCCCCATTTAAATGGACAAAATGGTAACGGTCTGATAGGTACGATCTAAACCAGCTTAATGCCTGTCCCTGAACACCAGTGTAATTTTGAAGTCGATCTAAGAGTATTTTATGATCTATAGTGTCGAACGCAGCACTAAGATCGAGTAAAACTAGTATTGAGATACAGCCTTGGTCAGAAGCTAAAAGTAAATCATTTGTAATTTTAACCAGCGCAGTTTCTGTGCTATGATGTGGCCTGAATCCAGACTGAAACTTTTCATAGATATCGTTTTCTTGCAAGAAAGAGCACAGTTGAGCGGACACAACTTTTTCTAGTATTTTAGACATAAATTGAAGATTTGAAATGGGTCTGTAATTTGCTAGATTATTTGGATCTAATCGTGGTTTCTTAATAAGAGGTTTTATAACTGCCAGCTTGAATGTTTTTGGAACATGTCCTAAAGATAGAGACGAGTTAATAATATTGAGAAGAGGCTCTTCCACTACAGGTAACACTTCTTTCAGTAGTTTAGTGGGTATTGGATCTAATAAACATGTTGTTGTTTTAGATGCAGTGATAAGTTTATTTAGCTCTTCCTGTCCTATAGTTGTAAAGCGCTGTAGTTGTTCTTGAGGGGCGATAATTGAGGCTGAATCATAAGACGCTGTCAAAGATTGTACATTTACAATTGTGTTTCTGATGCTTTCTATTTTCTCAGTGAAGAAATTCATGAAATCATTACTATTAAAATGTAACGGAATATTTTGTTCAGGTGATGTCTGTTTATTTGTTAATCTAGCCACAGTGTTAAATAAAAACCTTGGATTGTTTTGGTTATTTTCTATTAGTTTGCGGAGATGCTCAGCCCTGGCTGCTTTTAGAGCCTTTTTATAACGTGACATACTGTCTTTCCACGCGATTCTAAAGACCTCTAAATTTGTTTGTTTCCATTTGCGCTCTAAGTTACGAGTTTCTCTCTTGATAACATGCGTAGCACTGTTGTACCATGGTGCTTTAGTTTTCTCTCTAACCTTTTTTAATCTAATTGGTGCAACAATTTCTAATGTACTAGAGAAAATGGTGCTCATACTGCTAGTCATTTCCTCTAGCTCATCTGTTTGTTTGGGTTCACTGAGAAGCTGAGATAGATCAGGTAAGCTATTCAAGAATCTATCTATAGTAGTTGGAAGGATTGTTCTGCCTGGTCGATAACGCGGCGCAACATGACACATTTCAGCCATACGTAGTATGCAAGTTAACATGTAATGATCAGTGACATCATCACTTTGCGGTAAAATATCTATATCGGTTGGATCGGTTCCATATGATATAATTAAATCTAGAGTATGATTAAGACGATGAGTGGGACCACTAACGTTTTGCTTGACCCCAAAGGAGTTTAATAAATCTGTAAACGCAGCCCCTAACGCATCATTTGTGTTATCAACGTGTATGTTGAAATCTCCAACAATTATTGCCTTATCGACATTGACCAATAGATCTGAGAGAAAATCTGCAAACTCTTTTAGGAAATCAGCGTAAGGCCCTGGTGGTCTATACAGTAGCCAAGGCTAGAGATAATAGGGATTTCTTTCTTACATCTAGGAGCGTAACATTTAGCACAATTACTTCAAACGAATTAAACCTGTGGCCTGTTTTCTGAGTAACATTAAGAATATCTCTATAGATTGTTGCAACACCGCCGCCACGACCAATCAGACGGGGCTCATGCTTATAACCGTATCCTGGTGGAGTGGACTCATTAAGACCGAAATAATCATTCGATTTAAGCCAGGTTTCAGTAAGGCAGAGTACATCGAAGCTGTTATCAGTGACCATTTCATTTACAATAACCGCCTTAGGTGTAAGCGATCTAATGTTTAGAAGACCTAGCTTTAGAAATTGTTTTTGTTCACTAATATTGAGATTTTCTGGTTTAATCACAATTAGATTTTTCTTAGATCCTACAGTAGATTTATTGTTTGGCCTCACTAAACGAGGAATAGACACAGTTTCTATATAGTGTTCTACACTGGTACTTATATCAATTAATTTGGGACAGCAAAGAATGTGATTTGGACTTTGACTTACTAGTCATATGGTGTGTAACGTCTTTGAGATGTTGTCCGACAGAACAGCCGCTCCGATTCTGCTGGGGTGCAGGCCATCAGCACGGTAGAGCCTAGGTCGCTCCCAAAACAGATTCCAATTATTTACAAAGAGCAGTCTCTGTTCATTACACCATGACATTAACCATTCATTTAGTGCAAACAATCTACTGAACCTTTCTTGTCCTTGTCGGTACGTGGGAAGCGGGCGGTCCAGACACGACGATCTTTGCTTCAGGCGATGTTCTGCGTACCGTCTCGATCAGGCTCCTGTAGTCCCTCTTCAGAACCTCCGTCTGCCACAGCCTGATGTCGTTCACCCCCCGCGTGCAGCACGACAGCTCCGACGCGCTCGTCACCGTTCAGGATCTCGGGGACCTGCGCAGCGACATCGAGAACACGAGCACCAGGAAAGCAGTGAGTGCGCACCATACCTTTACCTGAGGTAGCGCGGACATGCCGGACCATGGAACTGCCGATGATCACAGCGTCGTCGCGTTCCGTCTCGCGAAGAGGGGAGAAGCGGTTCCGGGTGGAGATCTCGAAGACCGGGAGGGGCGGAGAGGTCCTTGCTCTGGTCCTGGCTCGCGTCTTCCGTTGTGGAATCATCCAGGGTCCATGGTGCTGTGTCGGTGCCGGGGTAAATGAGGGCAGGGATGCTCGGGTCCTGTGCAGAGAAATACACGGAGTAGAGGAGGCCGGAGTCGAAAAGTTACTAACCACTGACTTGTGAGCATCGGCGCGTGATGCTTCAAGCGCTGATCGTCGGTCTCGCAGCTCGGCCTGCCTCCCCAGCAGATCACGGATCTGCTTCTCCACGGACTCCAGCTCCAACCGCACCGAATGCAGCTCAAACATGTCCTCACCTGCACTCAGAGGTAGACACACATCCGATGTATTCGCCATTATGACAGATGAACAATAAATTAGCAGTGATGCTACCAATATCACTACTAATTTAGGACTGAAATCATGGATAGAACCATCATGGATAGAACAATAGAATAGAATAGAATAGAATAGAATAATTCTTTATTGTCCACCTGGGTGGAAATTTTTCTTTGGCTCACCAAACATACAATACAAGTAGACATACAAACAACGTCTCAAACGTGATAAGGAAATATTTCTAGATAAAAAAAAAGAAAAAGATACAATGTAAAATATCATAATGAGACTAAATACTTAAATACATTAAGATAACAGCTCATTTATTATTGTCACTTAATTTGATTAAGGATGCAAATGGCATTTGGAATAAAAGATTTTGGGCCAATATGATTATTTAGGGTCTAAATTAAAAGTTTGTAATTAAAAATTCTCATTAGAAATGTAAGAAAACACAATTTTTACCTGGTCAAAAACAGCTCTGTTTTCAGCACACCGTTTTCGTGCATATGTCTTTAAATGATAATGAGCTTTGCTCACCCCAACCCTCTGTTCTGTGGGGCGTTTTTTACACAACACACGTGGAGTGTTGCCTTGACAACAGTTGAGGCTATATTTTGAAGAATGGCAGCGGGAGTCTCTGACGATAACATAATAACTATAACGCATTGTTCAGTATAAACGTGGAATTATTAATTATATTGAGAACGTCGTAAAAACATGCCGTAATGTAACGTTACCCTGAATGTAAACATTAAGTTAGCCGCATTCATCGTGAAGCGTGCTAGCGATTTACAAAGATTAATATAAAGGTTAATAAAACGTTACACTCACCTTTTCTGGAGGTTCAGCAGGAACACAAATAGTTGGTACAGATCCTTTTTTCAGGAGCAGCTTCTTAGCAAAACCAGCTTTATATTGACCCTTATTTGTAAAGCAGTCTGGTGAAAAATTATTTGCGCAAACAAAAAACATTTGTCCTGGGGAATATTCCCTTCAAAAGCAAAACTCAGCCACTGCGTCTTCAGCGGTTCTGATCTAGGAACATTAAAATGACTGCTGTGTTCCTTATTGCACCTGAGAACAGAACACCACAATCGCTTGGACGCCATTCTGCTCATAGACAGTGCTCCAGCGTATATCAACAATGAAGCACGGACTATGATTGACAGCTCGCTCACGAGCGAGAGCGGGTCTGTGTTGAAACGCTGCTTTCAATCAACAATCTTGGGAGGGGTGTCGATTTTGTGACGTAACAAAGAACAGCTCAATTTGAGACAGGGTAAAACAAAAGAGATTTTTAAAAAAAAACAATGGTTGTGTAGCCTGGGAAAACCCAGACCACTCTCAGTTGTAACTGAGTTAGGGTCTGGCAACGCTCCATAGACAATTCATTTCCACAGGGGCGTCACCAACAGACATCGGATAGATCTAAAACCAATCAGGGCGATGAATGACATGACGTATGCAGAGCGACGGAGAAACATCTCGAGACTCTCAGCAATTCTCTGTTTGTGTTAACGAAAATGACTATTTTAAATTGCTTGAAACAGACGCGATAGCTGATTCGAACGAGTGATGTTGTGATGTTCCATGGCGGCATCCATCTTTGTAATGTACAAAATCTGCGTCACCGTCTCTGCTCTGTCGTCATCGTGTAAAGCCCGCCCCAACGTTTCTGATTGGTGCCGCGATTTAGACGGATTGGAAATGGGTTTCAATGGGCTCTTTGCCAGACCCACTTGCAGAGCAAATCTAAATTTGCTGGAAGTGGTCTGGGTTTTCCCAGGCTAATGGTTGTGTACAGGCACTGCCAACACACATTTCAGTGCTATCAACTTGTAAAAGTGCATGTACCATTATATGACCCCTTTAAAAATATTTATCCCCAAGCTAAACAGGCAGTGAATGAGAGAGATCGACTGAGCACGTGCAATAACCCGTGTCTGTTTTTGAGGTCATATATATTTGTGAAAAGGTTGCCGTGTCCAAGGAAAGCAAAATATTTGTCGTATCCTCCTTTTAACATTTAAGGCGAGACACTACAGGTGAATAGGGTAATATTTTTAACTAGCAGATATCACCATGAAACTTTCCCAGTCGATTACCTACATTAAGATGAGAAAAAAATGTATTACAAGTTTTCTGTAATTTAATGTTTAAATATGCAAATTAGGCATTATCTAATTAAATATGCGCTAATTTGCCTATATTTAAATAAATGAAATCTCAGAATTGGATAAAGCTAGGTTCAAAATTATTTTTTTCATTGTGTTCACATATTAGATGGGAAAAAAATTACAGAGGGATTTATGGATATCTACTTTTGTTATCCTGTAAATCAGAATATACTGTCCATAGCCTTAAATTATTTTCGCCATGTTTTTTGGAATAAAATGTTATATAAATCAGGCTAGGAATAATATATTTACAAATCCCTCTGTAATTGTCTTCATAATATAACTAGGTACAAGACTGGAAAGTTTGGTGTGTATAGGTGCTACTGAAGAGGAGATTTCGGACTTGGAGTATGAGAGAAAAGTCATTTTGAGAAAACAGGCTTTAAAGATTTAAATTGTAAAATTCCACACATATTTATATGAAAACATTGCTAACAAGCAAAACAACTGGCCAAGTAATTGTTTATAACAATGTAGACCATGAACAATGACAACTGAATAAAACAACATTGCCAAATAAGACCTTCAACTAACCACAGAGAACCACAAATACAGACACAAACACAAACTTATCAACTGCAACTCTACACTGTAAACGATTTATGTTGTTTTCACAGTATTATACTGTTTTTATCAACAGTTTATTGCTGTATAACCTTTGAACAGTATGTTACTGTAGATTTTGTTGTTTTCACAGTATTATTTCGTTTTTTTCAACAGTTCTGTACTGTGAACACAATTAACAGTTAGTTACTGTAGATTTGCAATGCATTCTGGGAAATTATCAGTTACTGCAAATCTAAATACAGCAGTGCAAATGGACCGCGAAAAACAGCACACACAAATTTGCAGAGCTGCAAATTTTAGCTCTAAAATTGCTAGCTAACTAACATTATTCTTACATAAAGCACTGGGTGACCATAACACTCTTAATTTCTATCAGTGGGGGGTGCATGAGAGCGCTTTTTTCTTTTAAATAGTTTTCTGTGATGTCAGTGCATCGTGTCTTCTCTGCCGACCTGGAACTTCGTCGTGTGGTGAGTAATAAATCTTAATATTTTCATGCATACATGGATTCTAGCTTATAACTTCAATGTTAGTTGAATAGCTGACCGCATATTCAACGTATTTCATTTCTCAACATTTGTTTGTGTGTAGCCTAAATTATACTAAGGTTTCGATGTAGCTTGGAACATGCCTTCTGTAAATTTAAATACATTAATACGAAATGACCGCGAAAAACAACCACAAACTGCCATTTTATGAAGAACTTCAGTTCTCTGAGCAACTTAGCCTTTGTCTCGTGTCGCTGTCTGCCTGCATAGTTTTCGCCATAAATATCTGGTTAGTGATGAATCTTTATTTTTTATGCAAACCAAAATGTCAGTTAGTTTAAGAACTGCCCGTCTTTAAAGAACTGCTTTGATGTTCACGCTTTTACACGTCTGTGAGGACCTGACCTGGCGATCTGCCAGGACCTTGCGCGCACATCTTAACTTCAGTTTAATACCTGATGGACCGCGGGAAGCGCTTATAAGTGTGCATTTTTGTCCCAAAAAAAAGCTAAGTGTGACATTAATTGTCTGCTACGATATCGTAATTGTTGTTTTAACTATGTGCAAACTGTTACTTCTTTCGAACAAAATACGCCTTGAGAGTCCACAAGCTTAAACTGCGTGATGAGCCGATTATAATACAGCTAGAATTACTGAAAGACATGGAGGCAAAAATGCCCTGCAAGAGTTGTTGTTATATTCATACACTTTTGTTACAAAATTATTTATATTAGTAACACCAATATGGTTTTGCATAAGTGATGGTTTAGAACTTATCCCCTATTATTGTGATGTGACATATTACAGATGATGCTACAAATTGTTTGTGAACTGTTCCAGGTGAGCAGGAGAAGTGGATTGTTCGGAGGAAGACCATGCCTTATCCATAATCAGGGACTTTGCTGAATAAGATTGGCTGAATCATTAAGGTAAGAGTAATATTAGAGCCAGTATCTCCAGAAATCTCACATTTATTTGTGTCTGAATCTGTATTTAGAAAAATGCAAAAATGGTGGAACTGCCTTAAACCTGGAACTGGAAAAATTTCCCTTCACAGTTTCCATTTAATATACATGCTTTGTATAACTCATAAATTATATATTTTTATTATAATTGTAACATTTCTTTAAATAAGTTTGAATTAAAACATGAAAGGGTAAAAAAAAGATCTGATTTCTGAAAGACAGACAGAAATGCCAATGCAGTTTTTTGATTTGCAGTTGTGGAAAAAATATCTTGATAAAAAGTTTAATAGCAGTCATATCAGTATTGATAATTAACACAATTAATGTCAAATATTTATTTCTTTAAAGTTTTAAATGTACTCAAACATACATTAAATAATAAAGACTACAGGTAAAGTAAAAATATAATCAAATATAATATATTTATTTAGAATAATATATATATAGCGAAATTCACCTCTAAAGTTATTTTTCTAGCTAAGTTTATATATCCATTGAATATCTTTCCTGAGATAAATGTAATTCAAATAATAGCTATAAATACCAGTTTGCAATTTCAAGCAGCATACGATTTGTGTACATCTAGAAATAACTGGAAGTATTTACAAATGGCCGTGCCCACTCTTACGTGAAAAATAAGGTGGACTCCATAGGCAAAAAATTCAGTCACTGCATGGGCCCATGCACAAGTTTTTGCCGATCATTTAAAGGTGTTGATAATGTGAGCTAGGTTTTTTGATGAATAGTTGTATGTTTTGCCTCAATGATTGATTTGTGCTTATCATTTCTTGCAGGATTATCAGAAGTGCTGTCGCTCTTCTTCCACTTGACACCATCACTACCCTCCTCACCTGGCCTTCATCCTCACCTGTCTTACTTTCTATGTTCTACTGTTTTGCAAGTTTGTATTTTACCTGTTCAGTACGGTGGCCCAGTAGTGCACAACACAACGAAATTTAAAAAGAAAACATAAGTTCACCACACAACGAAATGAATCCACAACACAACGGAATAAAGCCGCAACACAACTAAATAAAGCCGCAACACTGGAGGGCTCTCGAAGCGCGATAAAGTCTGTTTTCCTTGCCATTGTTCTATATAGTCGGCAGTCTTAAGATGTCAATACCACGATTAGGTTTAACAGTATGTAACCATTAAATATACTTAAAAATCACCATGAATTAGCTGCGTATTTATACTCAAGAATGCTTTGACACGCTACCACATCACAGGATCCCTAAGGGAACATCTGGCAATTCCACCAAGTGGTTAAAATGTATAATTTATTATAATATAATTTGATAAATAAAAATAAAAACCATTTGGTCAATTGCAGAATTACAGAAAGGTATTGGCACAATTTCACCTAAGTCAGTCTGGTCACTAGGAATCTACCAGAAGCTTTGGGACATGATAAATAACCTTTAGGTGAATTACAGTAGGCCTAATGTTTTTTATTAAAAAACAAATTGTTTACTGTGCATACAGGGATCTATTGGCACAATTTCACCGGTTGTAAGTCAGTCTGGTTAATAGGAACTACAACCTTTGAAATATGATAAAAGACAAAAACTTTTATTATATTACAGAAATTTCCTTAAAAATAATTGTTTACTCTAAATAAATAAAGGGAGATATTGGAAAAAAAAAGTCAGCTGTAGTAAGTCAGTCTACTACCAATACAATCAAGCTTTAGATTTTGAACATGTCTGTTTTTGAATGTTAAAACTAATTTTAATTAATACAAATGATACGTTTTAGTATTTTCGTTGTGTTGTGGACTTATGTTTGCTTTTTAAATTTCATTGTGTTGTGCACTACTGGGCCACCGTATAATTTATTCAGGATAATTTATTTGATACATTAATTATTCACAGATTTTAATTATTATTATAAATTGTTCATTAGTCTTGTTTTAAAACAGATTTGTATTGTTCTATTATATGCCATTATTTCTACTGCTAATGTATTGTTTAAAATACACAATAAACTTTTTTGTGCAGTTAAAGCTCAATTGTTCTTTTTTCCATTTCCCATCAACAATTGAAATTACATTTCTACAGGTTTTCTAAATATTCTACAGGTTATACAGTAGCACTATAAAATAAATAAAAAAAACATTTCATAACTGTATAATACTATACAGTATTTTTGAAAATCAACGGTGTAATACTGTACTTCAGCATGGTAAAAAATACAGTAAAATGCTGTATTTAATTTTTACAGTATGCTAAACACTACTGTAGTTAGTATTACGGTAATTTTACTGTTGAATGAAATACAGCAACTACTGGATAATTGTTGCCAGTAAGTTACTGTTAATTTGACAATAAATTTTTTACAGTGTAGTTATCTATGTCCATCGGAACACAAAGTTCACCCATGAGGGTTGAAAGCCTAGCTCTCCATGCATGCACCATATGTAGACCCCTCACCCCTGTCTTGCTGATGGCTTTTCAGCTTTTTAGCAGTGCTCAGAGTCTTTCTGCAACGTTTTACACTCTCAGACTGGATGGATTCGGCTTTTGTGATCCTCAGCATGTCGGTTTCCCTGATGGTGGTGATGGTAACGACAGTGCTTTCCAGCCAAAGCTTATCCATAATGGCAAGCATGGCAGAGGCCCCCTAATTAAAAGTTGAAATGGCCATACTTGCAGCTGCCTCAACTCTACTCTTACCTACAAACACTGTTTTTGGACAGCGGGCCCAAATGACGGAGTTGAGGCACTCATTCGCATTTTGAGTGCCACCATGCTGCATGCGCTGCAGCAGGCTGTCACTTGACATGCAGTGGTATACAGGTATCAGCTTCTGGCCCACCTCCCGAGACAAAAAGTTTCCTGCATGGAGCCTGTGGCTCTCTGGAGTTTCTCCATTTTCCTCCGCTCTCCTATACCAACACCAGGACAGGTTGCACCTGGTGTGCAAGGGGACTTCATCACAGGACATGCTATGGAGGAGACCAGCCCAGATCTCACTTTTCATTTTTTCTATGGAACCCTGGTTATTTAGAATTGCCCCCCTGTAATAATTTTGTAATGTTTTACATTTTTTGGCAGTTAATTTTCCCAGACCCTTCCCCCCCAATTTGCGTTCAGCACTTAATTTTCGTAGTGCTGTGCCCATATGCTTATGGGCATGGTTGATGCATTCTAATTTTATACCTCATGCCCAGGGTATGGGTTGAGGGATACCACCTCCCTGAATGCAGCACTGTCCCCATCTGAATGTATCTCAGCTGGTGGCGACTCACAGACCTGGCCCACATCCACTTCGCTGCCCCCTGCTCCATAGCCTTGCTTGAGCCCCTAAAATTTTGTGCACAGGCATGTGTTTCTCTCCAGCTGTCAATTTCCTCATCTGTAATCTTTCCCACATGCCTGGCAGCTTCTTTAAGGGCACAAGCATGGCAATAGGAGAATAGAACCTCAAAGTCGATCACCAGTCCCGTAAAAATATCGATGCACACCCTGATCCCATAGTGTGATGTGAACCCTCTTTTCTGCCAAGTGCCATCAAAAGACACGCTGATATTTATCACCGCATCTGCATCCTCTCTCAGCAACTCTGCCACATCTGCATCAATATCTGCATAGGCCTGCCTGACCTGCTCCCTGGTCCTGTGAAGTGACTCAAGACCTCTCTCAATTTCTGCCGCTAAAATGAAATGTGTATTGTATCAATAACGGTTCACTTGTTTTGTTTTTATAGATACAGCACACAGAAATCTGTACTGTAAAAGTAAAACTGACCACCACAACACAACATAATGAATGAGATGGCACTTTATTCTATTCTTATAAATCTTATAAATATTTCATCCATACAAAACAAATATTGTTACAGTAATGTTATAATATGTTACAAGGTGGTAACAGCCACACGTATTGGGCTATTTCTGACATTAGAAATTCTACAGACTGCTTCAATTTTTGGGATAGGCTACAACCCTGTTTCCATAGCCTACCTGTCACTCTCTTGCCGTGTCTCTGATATGTTTTAAGGTGAAGGCCAGGGAGCCCCAACACCTTGCTGATTTTTCTGAGAGCTGCATATCCCAATCCTAACTCATGTGCCAAGAGGACCATTCGCACATTCACATCAAATGCGACATCGTTTCTGGACTCATCGCGAAGTCGCGTAGACGTGTACACGCTCCTGCAGTACTTGTCATCTTTACACAGACAGCACTCGAGCAATAAACTGCTACAGAACCCTTGATTCTGTGGATCTATATTCATTTTTAGCCCTGACATACCACAATTCGGACAAGTTAAATCACCAATCAGCTCATTCAGTCGCGCAACATGAACAAGCAGCCACTGTTGTGTAGAGTGCACTTTATTTATAGATTGGCTTATATCTAAACCACCCTGGTTTCCCATCGACAGCTTACGTTCAGATGCGCTTCCCGAGGGCATTTCACTGGGTAATCCATCACTACTTTTCCTTTTCCCCCTTGCAAGTGACAACTGCTGTACTCTTTTCGATGATTGATGCGAAGACATTTTCATTCATTCATGAATAATAATAATAATAATACATTTTATTTGATGGCGCCTTTCAAGACACCCAAGGACACCTTACAGAAAAAATAAACAAGACATTAATACAAGCCCAACAATAATATCAATAGTAAAATCAAATGAATATGTACGATCTTGATGCTAAAAACCATTAAGTTGTAGTAAGTCCAGTAAGTTGAATTTGAATGATACAATTTATGTAGGATAAGCTAATCTAAACAGATGTGTTTTAAGTTGTGATTTGAATTGATGGAGAGAGTCCAATTGGCGAATGTGAAGTGGGAGAGAGTTCCAGAGACGTGGGGCAGAGCGGCTGTAGGCTCTAGCCCCCATGGTGCTAAGTCTGAATGTTGGTACAGTTAAAATTTCAGCCGTGAAGGAACGAAGTGTTCGAGAAGGATTATAGGGAAGAAGCAGGTCTGAGAGGTATGAGGGGGGCAAGGTCATGGATGGCTTTGAAGGTAAGCAGCAGAATTTTGTACTTAATCCGGTGAAAAACAGGAAGCCAGTGGAGCTGCATAAGAAGTGGTGTAATGTGGTCAGTTGATCTGGTGCAGGTGATAATCCGAGCTGCCGAGTTCTGAATGGACTGGAGACGATGGAGAAGTTTACTTGTGGAGCCAATGAGGAGGGCGTTGCAGTAGTCAATGTGGGATGTGATCAGGGCATGAACAAGGACCTGTGTACTGTGTTGGGAGAGGGAAGGGCGGAGTCTAGAGATGTTGCGGAGGTGAAATTAAGAAGTCCGAGTGATATTGCTGATGTGAGGCCCAAAGGAAAGTGTACTGTCTAGAATGACACCGAGACTTTTGACTTGGGAGGAAGTGGGAATCGGAGAACCATCAACTGACATAGTAAACGGTTGACTTTTGGAGAGTGTGGCCTTTGAACCAATGAGGAGAACCTCACTTTTATTTCCATTGAGTTTGAGAAGATTGATTGACATCCAATTGTTGATAGCTTGCAGACAGGAGGTGAGAGCGGAGGGGGGAAGAGAGGTGTTAGGTTTTGTGGAGAGATATAATTGTGTATCATCAGCGTAACAATGAAAATGAATCCCAAAGGAACGGAGAATGTTGCCTAGAGGTAATATATAGATGATAAAAAGCAGTGGTCCCAGCACTGAGCCCTAAGGAACACCATGGGTGACTGTTGTAGATTTTGATGTGACATTTTTCCCCTGAATGAACTGTTTTCTATTATGTAGATATGACCTGAACCAGACAAGTGCATTGTGAGCGATCCCGATAGCAGTCAGACGTTCCAAGAGAATTGTATGAGAGATGGTGTCAAAGGCTGCAGTGAGGTCGAGAAGAATTAGGATGGATTAAAGGCCATTGTCAGCTGCAAGTAGGAGATCATTCGTGATTTTTACCAGGGCTGTTTATTATATCAATTATGCATTCATTCATGCATTAATATCTCATGAATCATCAGGAACTAACAGGAGTTCAACGTTTTTCATTCATGACTTCATGGATGAACAACACCTTAATTAAAACATTAACTAAGATGAGTACATCATCATGAATTATTATTTATTACTCATGATCATGTTTTCTTTGTTCACTAAAAAAAAAAGGTCTTTACTACCCATTGTGGATAAAGCTGCGGTTAGGGTACATTAATCATGAATTCATGCATAAAAAAAGCATTAATTCATGAATGCAAGACTACTCTTCGAATTATTAAAGGAACGTACACATCCGCATTACCTCATGCATGCATACAGGCTAGAACAGTATATCAATTAATGTGAAAACTGATTTTCTGAATTATGATCGCAGTCATCATTAACTAAGCATTATCTATCAATGACTTCATCGTGTGTGTGGCCCCTCAACTAAAGTGGTGACTTGGTCCTTTGAAACACTGATGAACAATGTTCTATTGATGGTGGCATAACTGTGAAATTACATGAATATGAACATGAAAGTTCAAGTCTTTGCAAACAATGTACAGTGGACACATATGGACTTTGATCTTAACTTTACTGCTTTTTTCTTAAACAGTATAAACCATGGTTACGCGTCATTGCTTGTCACGTGACACAGCGCAACCACAACACAGCGCTGAATGAATGATGATCTGCTTTTATGTAATTTTTCCTTTTTTATTAAAAATATTCACACATTTATTAGCTATAGTATGAAACACTAATATTCCGATAGTCAAATATGTGCATGTGGATGTGTTTTGTTGTATAAACACCTTTATAACGATCACGTTAGTTGAGCTGTATGCGCGATGGGCGGTTAGTTTGTGCCACTGTTCAGAGAATCGAATCTGTCGGATTTACAACACGTCAATTCCTCCACTTCTCCCGAAATACATGAAAGTAAGTGGTTGGTGAACTGGGAGAAGAATAGGGTAAAATGTAAAGCTACTTACACACCGTGTATCTGATATGAATAAAACGTGTCGTCTTTTTTTATTATAAAGGATTATTATTGCCGCTTCCATAGACATCAGTGTATATTTTACAACATCAAATTCATTGTTTTTTTTAGTACTTATGTGATTCTTAAATGTCTTAAACCTAAAATAAACATTATGTGGTTGAAAACACTGAATAGTTGTGATATATGACAAGCACTGAGCGCGTCTGTCTCTGGCTCAGCGCCAGCCAAAGCACATTTGAATTTAGCAGTTGATCACGTGATGCACTGACCGCTCTAATCCCACCGGTGTGATCGTACACTCCAGGGACCAGCCAAGACTGATCACACCGATGTGATCGTACGTGTGAAATTTTTTTTTTTTCCATTTTCATATTTTTGAAAAAGCTCCAGGGAGCCACTAGGGCGGCGCTTAAGAGCCGCGGGTTGCCGACCCCCTGAGTTAAATCAACAGTTGGGAAGAGCTGAGAAGAAATTCAGCACATACACAATGCACTTTATTTTAAGTGCCTGTATATCTGAAAACTCTTTACAAAACCATAAAGCTGTTTTACAAAAAGAAAGGAAAAGAAAAAATGTTTCACAAACATATTGATCTCTTTTAGGGTAAGGAGTCACTTTTTGATGTATAAAGTTTTATAACTTTAATTGAATTACAATTATTGGCTAACAGGGAAACTTGTGCCGCATGTCCTTCAATAAACGACCAAGAAATCCTTTCTCACACCGTGTCCTAACTACACGCGACGCGATAAAATTCCAGCGACAGCAAGGGCCTTTCTCAATCTGTGTTCTTGTCTGTACTTGTAATCTTGTGAAACGTCATCTTTTGTGGCCCAAGTACTGTCCCAATACACAAGTTTGCATTATGGCAAGTACGGTTAAAAATCCCGGAAGTGTTCTTGACACGTCCATTTTACCGAGGATGCATCAGTTGGTAACTTGTGTGAACTTGACGGCTGAAATATCCCAGCATTCATTTCGGATTTTGAGGAAAGGAGAGGCAGGTCAATGCAGAAAGTCGTTTTTCTACAATTTCGTACGCTATTTCATCACAAAATTCATTTCTGAGGACATTTGATGCGAGAAATCAACTGTGTAGATTTTAAATATTGGCATTTTAATGAAAATTTATGCCGAATCGAAAATATGCTCAAACGTTTTCGGAGTGAGAATCTCCATAAGCACCTGCGGGTGTTAAGTTAGCTTGCGAGCCAACCGGCCAGTCTGCTCACAGACTCGTTTTACCCCACGGTCAAAAGACCATTGCCTTTACCGGCGTGTTTTCCCGCCGTTGGCTAGTGATGTATACAAACAAACAACAGAAGCAGAATGAAAGGAGACAGGCGTTGCTTTATTGTTATGAATATACATTACATTGTAGTGTACAGTTGTAGAGTAATCCCTTGAGCTGAGGGTAGGCTTGGGCGATAAAGCCTGGCTGTTATCGTCAATAATTCTCGTTATGTCTGGGTAACGTTACTGCAGACGGCGTTTGTGCGGGGGGTATTATTGCGCAATACCAGCAAGAACACATCGTCTCAAACTGTCAGCAGCGGGTCTGTGTGCTCGTCACCTTGTGAGTTAATTCTTCCTAGAACAACTAGCAAGAGCGTTCTCCCCAAGAACACAAGTCTGTTCTTTGCATTCTTGGTTTTGAGAAACACCCCAAGTGTGTCTGTCCACACACTAGACGCGACGCGACTGAGACGCCACACGTCAATCAAAAATCACAGCCATTCAGAACAGCGTGTGGGCGGAGTCTCTCTGTGAAAGCGGACTGCTGGCCCGCACTCGTATTGGAAATGGTAAGGGACATAATCAAATCAAGAAATAACATTATTAAAAATCGAAACATTAACAAAATATACTCATTGGCTAATTTTGTTATGAAGTACAGTTGTATGTTTGCATAGAATTCAGTTTGAATGCTATATTATATGCTTTCAAAATCTGAGGTAAATTATCCATTATCGCTTGTGGCACAGTGACCTATTTTTAACTAAAAATAAATAATGTGTACTCATAACCAGTGTAATTTCTTCATATGACAGTTTATTCGATCTTGTTCATAGGGAAATTCATATCCATCCCGTCACTTTATTATATTTAAACTCAAATTAAACCATTTTAATACTATACAAAAAACTAATGAACAACTGAGATTATTAATGACCAAAAAAGATTACAAATGAGATTATTGAATACGAAATATTGCATTAATTATTTCCCCTATTTAGGTCCGAGGTTCAAACGAGAGCTCTGGAGGAGGAAGAGAGTAGTGGCCTTTCTTTTATTACAGGGGAGGAAGACGAGGATGTGGGTGCATCCAATAAATCAAAGAGCAGAGCAAGGGGCCTATCACAACCTAGTGCAGGAACTTTTCCTGGACAAGGCACGTTTTTTTTTTTTGTTATTTTATGTTTATTTTGACCATTCAGTTGAGTACAATCATACAGTATATTTCAGTTTACATACATTGCTCAATGCAATCACAAAGTGTCTTTACAAATATATATATGTACAATGACCTAATGTGTTTTAAATGTAAATAGTACTCTAGATATGTTCCACTGTTTCAAAGTATACTTTTTTTTTCCCTTTCACAAAAAAAAAATTAAATAAAATAGAAAAATAAAACAAAATGAATAAGGGCACACAAAAAAAAAAAAAAAAAAAAAAAAGGGGTAACTATATACATCCAGGGAGAGAAACATGTGTCCTAGTTAGATTCCATCCTCAACAACCTCAAATGACAACTTATTATAATCTCAAATGACTTAAGAGTATTATTATTATTACATACACCTGCAAACATAGCTATATTATTAACATATACATTATATATTCATCTTCAACTATTTAAGTATAGCAGCAAAATCTGATCTTCTTTCTGATACATATTCAACCCATTTCTTCCATTTTTCAAGGAAAACATCTTTCTTTAAATTAACAAAAAAAGTTATATTTTCCATCATATAAATCTCTATGGTCACATCTATCCAGTCATCTAATGTTGGTCTCTCTTGTTTTAACCATTTGCGTGTAATTGCCTTCTTACTGGCTGCCAAAAGTACGCCCAACAGGTATTTGTTATCTGCTGCTATTATATCTGGACATACAAAACCAAAATACAGCAATCTGCATTCTAGTGGTATGTCTCTTCGAAAAATATGTTCAA
This sequence comes from Phoxinus dragarum, assembly GCA_033366665.1. Lineage (NCBI taxonomy): Eukaryota > Metazoa > Chordata > Actinopteri > Cypriniformes > Leuciscidae > Phoxinus > Phoxinus dragarum. The sequence goes on along the minus strand of JARPMJ010000473.1, from coordinate 193,878 downwards.
GAGCATCCTGTACTTCTTTCCAATATTCTTGAATATGTAGACATTCCCAAAATATATGGTAATGGTTTGCTTCATTACATCCACAGTTTCGCCAACATTTTGGAGTGTTATTACTGTATTTGGCTGTTTGCATTGGTGTTATAAAATATCTAATAATGTTTTTCCAACAGTACTCCTTCCAATTTAGTGACCTAGTTGATTTCCACTGAAATTTGCATACAGTTGACCACTCTTCATCAGTAAAAGTTATTCCACTTTCTGTCATCCATTTCTCTTTGATATAACTTGTAGAGTGTTCTTTCATATTTATTAAACTCTTGTATATCTGAGAAACTATCTTATATCTAATACCTGATGTGTATGCCTTCTTAAGCAAGTCTATCAGTGGATTCAAATTATCTTTTATTTTTCCTTTTATTTTTTTATCATAATAACTTCGAACCTGAAGGTATCTGTAAAAATCTTGATTTTCTAGTAAAACCTTTTCCTTTAATTCTTGAAAGCTTAAAATTTCCCCTTTCTCAATAATTGTGCAAAAAGAAGTTATTCCCTTATTTGTCCACAATTTAAATCTATTATCAGACTGATTTGGCGTGAAGTCTGAATCATAAGCAATCCATTTCAAAACAGAAGTGCATTCCAATAATTTAAATTCTTTTATCACAGTTGCCCAAACATTTACAGTTAACTTTGTCCATGGGTCTTCTAGCTTATCTATATATTGTCGTAAATTATTATCTGCTAATATTGTTTGTACAGGAATATTCTTTGTAATACAACTTTCCATATCCTTCCAAGGAGCATTATAATGTGGGTCACACCAATTTACCACTGTCCTAATTTGCGCTGCTGTATAATAATCTTTTAATGAGGGAAGAGCCCACCCTCCTTTATCCTTTGGAAGCTGCAATGTTTTAAAGCGTACTCTGGGTTTTTTCCCTTGCCAAATAAAACGTGAAAGCATTTTATCCCATTCTATGAATTGTTTTCTGGTTATTTCTACAGGCAGACTTTGGAATAGATAAAGATATTTTGGTAATACATTCATTTTAATTGCTTCAATCCTCGAACTAAAACTAAAAAAGGGAATTAGATTCCATCTTGCTAAATCTTCTTTAATTTTAACAGTTAGTGGTTCAAAATTTTTTCTTTGTAATTTTTCAAGGTTTTTCGTCAAATGGATACCTAAATATTTAAATGATTTTGTATGCCATTTTAACAAATATGTATTTTTAATATTTACAGGGGGATTATAATTATACGAAATAATTTCTGTTTTATCAATATTTAATTTATATCCAGAAAGAGGGCCAGAATTCTGAAGTTGTTTCATGAGTTGAGGTAAAGACTTGGTTGGGTCTCTAAGATAAATCAGTATATCATCTGCATAGCAGGCTATTTTGTGTTCCACTCCTTTTATATTGATACCTTGGATTATTTTATCCTGTCTGATGCTTTGTACTAAGGGTTCCAAATAGAGTGCAAATAATTGAGGGGACCATGGGCATCCTTGCCTAGTGCCTCTTTCCAATGTAAATGACTTTGATAAATAACCATTAATCTTTATTTTAGCAGTTGGTGTATCATAAAGAAGGCACGTTTTTTAAAATTATTTCTGTATGTCCTCCACTGATATGGAGAATGTGCTGGGAAGGACCTGAGGAAGCAGACCACATCATACCGTGTTCCAGTTGAGCCACAACAACGCCTTGCTGTAACACTAAGGTAAGTAAAATACACTGTACTGTTGTTTTATTTTTTTACCAAATTGTCAAAGAAGCTGTCTTAAGTGGCTTATATGCCGCCAAGAAAGTCTGTGTAAAAGCACTTTTTTTTATCCATAGTTAAAATGCAAATATTGTTATTGTTTTTACTGTTATTAGGTGAATGCCTCAAACACAATTATATATATATATATATAAATAGGAAAATTATATTATTAAGGTAAATATATTGCAATTCCATTTGGGGGCACAAATGATGATGACATTATACAAGACTATTCAATTGATGACTATGCATAGAAAAAACAACTATACAGAAAAAAAAATCTGTAAAGTAGTTTATTTCATAGCAACTGGTTTAAAATTGCTCAACACAACATTTTTCCATCAACCTTATAAAAGACCACACAAATGTGCTTCAACATAGCCTTTAAAAAACCAAACAAACAATAATAAAAAAAAACAACAACAGTAGTTTATAGTTTGTAACAAACTTGGAAATTATATATGAACAGTAATGCTGCAAAATTAGTCACATATGATGCTGTAAACAGTATATTTGGTTGTGCACATGGGAGAAACTGGGTATAAACCCTCAAGACATTTTGAACATCAATGAAATATTGAAATAAGATTAAACTACTCAAACATGTAGTAATGTAGTCTTCAGAACAAAGTGTTTGTGTCTGCTTGGGTGTCTGTCTGTGTGAGTGGTCTGCATGCGTCTACACGTGCGTGCACCTCTGTGTGTGTGTCTGTGCATATATATACCGTATATTATATATGTGTGTTTGTGTCTGTGTCAGAACTTAACTGTGTAAATTTCCCCAGCTATGCTGTGATGGTGCAGCTGAAAAATTAGGATGATTTGGCAGGCTGTGTGTATGATTAAGCATGTAGTTGTGAGGTTCCACGTGGTATTGAGGTGCAAATTGATTAGACATAGGCCTGGGCATTTGATGCTGCTCCTCCTCCCAGTTGACAATGAGTGACGTTATTTTCCTCATCTCGGGTGCCAAACTCAATAAAAAAAGTTCATCAGGATCTTCATGAGGCATTGGCTGCTGAAGAAATTTGTACAGCTCTGAGGTGGCCACTTGTGCAGCTGACCTCCTCTTCTTTATCTGACCTCCTCTTCTAGGTCCCGATGTTGCATTTTCTTGCTCGTCTACTGTCATGGTGTACTCTTTCTCATTTCCTCTTTCTCATTCATCTGTTGAATGTTCTCTGTCTTTATTTTCTCCATCATCATCTTGTTCTTCACATGCAAATTCATTGGTGTGACTGTAGTCATCTAAGTTGCTCCTTGTCCTGAGGAAAACAAATAATAAAATACCCTAAATTAAATTATAAAAATGCAATGTTTGAACTAACGACAGAATGTTGTTATTTGATAACAAAGAATCTTACATTCTTGGCTGAATATATGGCAAAAGGAGTGTCATACAGTGATAGTATTTCCATTCCTTTTGTTTAGTTGCCCCTGAACCACTCGGTGGGCGTGGTCTGCTTGTGTTTCTCACAAATGTGTCTCGTAGATTTTTCCACTTGGACTTTAGAGTTTCATAATCTGTAAAACAAACACAGATGCATTATTCACTAGGGCTGCAATGATTCGTCAACGTTGTCGACAAAAATCGATAATAGAAATAGTCGACAATGAATTCCATTGTCGAAGTTGTCGCCAGACATGTTTTTTTCCGGCCGAGTGAGGCATCCATAGACAGTAATCTCTGCCGAGAGTCGCACATGCGCATTAGCTTCACTGCTGAGTGATAACATACAGAAATGGTGGCGTCCAACGCAGCAGCTGCGCGTACCAAAACATCTAAAGTTTGGGAGCATTTTAGCCTGGATACGGCGAATAAAAAGATTACCTGCATGGTTTGCAAAGCAGTCCTTGCGTATCACGGCAGCACCTCGGTGATGCACGAACATTTAAAGAGAAAGCGTTGCCACCCGTCCCGGTTTTCCAGGGATTGTTCTCTTTTTTGAGCGACAGTCTCGGACAATTTATATTCTTTCCCGGGACACCTGAATTGTCCCGTTTTTTTGTGAAAATGTACTTCTAAAGTAGAATTTCCTGGTTTCAAATTAAACCGTTTCCGTCAACTGTTACTGTTACTGTGTTTTCTTCATGGTTGTGTACATCCAATCCTGTGTCCGTAAACGGGTAAAACAGTGGATTGGCCAATGCCAGGCGTTTACTTTTATTTGATTGGAAGCTCAACTTATCGCCTAGCAACTGCCTGTGCTGTCGGTGCGCATCAACACACATCCAGGATGAAACGGCGTGAGTTCAGTTGCTAGCTAGCTTTTTAAAAAACTGTCTATTTACATCTATTGTGTGAAATGGGGGGAGAGACGGACGAGGAGGACAACACAACAAAATCGGATGAGCCACCAGTGTCAAAGAAAAAACAATTTACAACCTACAACTCAGACTGGGCGAAAAGAGAGAACTTTTCTGAATGGGAAAATATTTTTCCCATTCCCCTAACACCATTCCCCTGTTTACTTGATTTTAATTTATTTTTTCTTATAAAACAAATGTGGCTGTCCTTTATAAAAATTATAGAATTTCTTTATTTATGCATTTATGTCTGTATCAAGGAGACATGTAGGGCCATTGAAGAACAAATGTTGCTAATCTATCTCCCAAAGCCCACAAAGGGAATGTGGGAGGACATAGCTTTGTCCTTTGAAGATCTGTGGAATTTTCCCAACTGCATTGGGGCACTACATGGGAAACACATCTACATCACTGCTCCGCCAAAATCTGGAACCCTTTTTTACAATTATAAAGGCTCTTTCTCAATAGTTCTTCTTGCCCTTGTTGACGCCAACTATAAATTCATCGCAATCCAGGTTGATGATTTTGGAAAAAGCAGTGATGGAAGGGTCTACAGCAACACAACACTAGGCAGTGCAATGAAGGAGAAGACACTGAGGCCGTTTCTCAATATGCGTTCTTGTCTGTACTTGTGTTCTTGTGAAACTTCATCTTTTGCGGCCCAAGTACTGTCCCAATACACAAGTTTGCATTTTGGCAAGAACGGTTAAAAATCCCGGAAGTGTTCTTGACTAGCCCATTTTACAGAGGATGCATCGGTTGGTAACTTGTGTGAACTTGACGGCAGAAATATCCCAGCATTCATTTCGGCATTCGAGGAAGGAGAGGCAAGGCAGCTCAATACAGTAAGTCGGTTTTCTACAATTTCGTACGCTATTTCACTAAATTCACTTCTGAGAACATTTGATGCGATAAAATCAAACTGTGTAGATTTCAAATAGTGGCATTTTTATGAAAATGTAAGGAGAATCTAAAATGTGCTCAAACGTTTTCGGAAGTGAGAATCTCCATAAGTTAGCTAGCGAGCCAAGTTAGCTAGCGAGCCGGGTGATAAGTTAGCTAGCGAGCCAACCGACCAGTCTGCTCACAGACTCGTTTTGGTTTTACCCCACAGTCAAGAGACCATTCAGCGGAGCAATAATGGCAGCAGAAAGCCAAACCCACAACTTTAAGAAAGTTTTACTTTTCGTACCGCTGTTATTATGTAATTGCATTCTGAATAATGTGATAACATTTTAATTGAAACCAAGGGACATCTGAGGAAACCGCAGCATTAATTGCATGACGAGCGGCCAACGAGGCTCTCTTCACTGGTCGGAGGAATTCCTCCAAAAAATGGATGGGAGTGAGTAATGTTATGCATAATCTTTTTAATGTTTGTACTACAGACTGTTATATAAAAAGGTTTGTACGCTAGGGGTAGTTGGTCGATTGGTGTGTTTGGTTGTGTCTGCCAGCCTGTCAGAAGAGTTTTATATGCACCAAAATGAAAGAAAACAAATCAATTCTATAAAGCTAAGAAAGCAAATATAAAACTAAAAATCAAAGAAGTTGTGTAAGTTACATTTTAGTCTGTTGAATATATGTTATTTAAAGTGGTTTGTAGTGTGGTATGAAACACTGCAAAATACTAGTGACAAGCAAAATAAATAGTACAGGTGACATTTATGATTTGGTTATGATATGAATGCAGAAAGTTATATGGAGGCAGTATTGTACTTAAGTGTATGATGGTACATGCATGCAGGGAGTAGAGGACTGACAGTAAAATAAATAATAATTATTGGTAGTAGTAATATTAGTAATTGTGTTTGTTGTCCTCTCTTCTTTTTGCCTTTTTCAGAGTTTTTATGAACAAGTCTGACCTGGCTATAACAGCCAAACAAGCTATGAAAAAATGGAATAACCTCAAGGAAAAATACAAGGTAATCTACAGTACCATTTAATCTCTTTTTCAGTCATGTAGTGGGACTAATTTAAGATAGATTTACCAAGTTAATATGCAATTATTTTTACAAGTGGAATACAAGTATTATAGGGCAAGGACATACGTTATCAAACACTTTTTGTACACTAAACAACATAACCCAACTTAATTTTTTTTCTGTGTGGAAAATTAATATTACTGTGTAGGTTTGGCATCAGTATTTTAACTTCCATCATTATTGCAAAATATCTTAAAATAACTTGACATGAAGGGAATTTATACAGGATAGCATTGCAACAAACATTTGTGAAGCCATTCAAACTGTGGAAACTTTTTGGGACTACAAATATGTTCAATAACAGTTTTCACTGTTTTCATTTATACATTCTTTTTTAGGAACTTAGGGATCATCCAACAGGGAAAGGGGTGGAGGCAGGTGGGGTGACTGCTGCTACCTGGCACTGGTGCAGTCAGATGGATGCTGCACTCCAGGGGCAACACTCAATAAGTCCGCCCCTGGTAGTGTCAGCAAATCTGACTGCCACTACAGGTGGCGTTGTCACCTCTCCGTCCTCTGCCCCTCCCAAAGAACGGGCCAATCCGCCACCAAGGAAGAGGGCCAGGGTCAGTGAGGCACTCCTTGATTTTATGAAGGAGCAGGCAGAGAGGGAAGAGGAGAGAGAGCAGGAGGCAGTGGCGAGGGAAAGAGCAGCCTCTGATAGGGCAGAGAGATACTTGACTTTCTTTGAGAGACTTGTAAATAAATTGTAAATAGCCTGTATTATTTTTTTATGTTCTTGGTTTACGATTGTTTTATTGGATTTTCTTCTATAAATATTTTTGAAATTGAGTTTCAGTCTGGATGGTAGATAAATAAACATTTGTAGTACATCAAGTAGTAATATGCAGGAAAGACATATTTTGACTTAAGGTGAGAAAGAAAAATCTTACAACGGCAGTCAGAATCATGCCTTCTTTTTGACATTGTAGACAGCCATCAAATTTGGCATGTTTCTTGTCAATTAATAGGTATTTTTTTCCTGTTGTCATTTGAAAAAAAAGTAAAAAAAAGTCAATGACCATATACAGTATTTTTTAATTATTCATCAACTAAACAATTTTACAGTCTAACTAATATAATGATACAAATAAATGTGGCAAAGCGGTGTTCGCTCAGGCAGTTCTAATTTACCTACTTTCGACTACGCCACCTTGGGAATTTCACCCCAGGAATCTAACGGTACCTCTAATGTAGAAGGCACGCACAGGTCCTAATCACTTTGAGTCAGAGACACAGATGAATTGCAAAAAGAGATGTACATTTATTTCAATAATCGTTAAAAAGGTGTTGACCAGCAATCACTTCAATTTACTAAATCCTAATGTTGGCTGTGGGGGGACCTGGGCACATCCAGGGGGCAGTCTCAGGATATCACCTTTTTGGAAATTACTCTACTCAGTGCACACACACCAGCACAGCACACTCAACGACTCATGTCAGAGAAGACCACGGCACACAGTGAGGACACCACCACCAAATTTGGTCACTCGTCTGTCAGAGGATGCTGCAGACATGGGTACCCCCCCGTCTCCAAGAAAAAAGAAGCCAGCTGGTGGATATAGGGACTCCTTGTACATTGGCAATCTCCGGAAGACAAGGGCATCATGGACTGACCCGGTGCTGCCAATGTAAATATCCAGAAATGTACCTTTGCCATCACACACACCCTGGAGAACCACTGAAGGGAAGAGCTTGCGGTTGAAGTAACACTTCTTTTGTGGTTCAGCAGGTGGAAGTACTCTGACGCGGCACCCATATTGCTCCAGCCACACAGAGGAATGCCTCATGGCCAACCAAGCGAGCAAAGCCTGCCCCCGACCTCCTCCATCTCTTCTGGCTTGGGGAAATGAATCACCTTGTGAACAATGGCCATCATGTCATCCACTATACTGTGGACTATTCTGCCAACTGTGGCTCTCGGTATGGCGAAGATGTCTGCTGTCACTCTGTAGTAGAGACAGACAGCCACCTCGATTTCATGGCTCCATCCATGTGGCTTTTGCCGAGGCAACATCTGGACCAGCAGGTTGATAGTTAGTCTGGAGAGCCTAAAGGCTGGTTTTAGGTCAGCTTCAGAGAAAAACACTCTGAGGATTGGCACATAGTTATTTATTTGTACATATCTCTGAGAAGGAGTTTGACCCTGTGTTTAAAAAAAGAAATACACACACATAAAAGTATATACCTCTAAAAGTATTTTTTTATTACTATCATTTTGGTATTGGAGCAAGGAGTGGGAAGCAAGGAAAGGCCAACACAATGGTAAGTTAAAAAAAAAAGTATTTTAGTCTGGTTATATGTATTTTTTTAAATGATGTAGGCTACAGATGTACTAATAAACTTTACTTGATTTATTGTACAATGCTTTCCTGAGTTGTTTTATCTGCAAATGTGAGTGTGCACCTTTTTGATACAGGTCTAAGGTAGTGCAGAGCGTACTGTAATTTAAGCTACTCAAACAAGCTTTTGCTATTCTATTGACCTAATCCCAATTTATTGGATAAGGAAACTAAAAACTAGTAATTTTTCCTATTCATCCAGGGTTCTCTCCTAGGATTTTGTGAGGAGGTGATGTACTAGGGGGGAACAATCAACATGATCAATTGTAGTTTGACTGATGTTATCAATTGTAATACTGAGTGATGGAAAATTTGCTTTATATTAACTTGGGGTACAGTAACCCTGTTTTATACCTTAACATTTCAATCTACTTGATCACATTGTTTGCCACTATTATTTAAGTTAAGTGCTAATTTAAGTCAACTTTATAAGATGTACGTACATAATCAGAGACAAACGCTAAAATAGCATATTGCCGTTCCATCTTCCTCCTCCTCATCCTGGTTCTCCTCATTTGTAGACGCCTTCTCAGCTCAGCAGCTTCCTCTTCTGCTTCTTGGTAAAGTATACCCATGGTGACTGCTAACATTACCCGGTCCATCTTTGATTTAATAGTTATTTAAGGCATTCGGCATACTATCCTCGCGCTGGCGAATTTTCCACAGAGACATTAACTTGATGCCCGAGACCACATGATTGTTGTGACATGCATTCTGCACAACATGCTGACACACCCAGGTGAAGCAGAACACTGGCTCAGAGAGGCATCTGAAGTTGTGTCCTTGAGGGGGCTGACTGAACGCCCCAACAGAGGAAGCCTGGAAGCATCAAATGTGCGAGAGAAGTTTGCAGATTACTTCAGCTCTCAGGCAGCATGTTTCTGATCAATACATTTGAAAACATCCAAATGTAGTTCTTGGAGACGCTTTAAAAAGGTGTATCAAACACTTTGAATTGATGCAAATCTGATTGTTGTAAACTTCCATGATTTACTCTTGTGGTATCTTTTTTTAATTTCTCTAGTTCAGAATAAAATGGTTTAATTTCAGCTGAACTGTTTTGTACTGTCTTTAATCCATAATAAAAATATATATTGACCTACACGCCATGGTAAACTACCATATTTTAGTTCAAATCATTAATAACTATTAACATTGCATTACATATATATATAAAATATAGGTCAGTATACACAGATCCGGCGAAACACGGAAGTAAAGCAGCGCCGCCATTACTGCGTGCCTTGCTGCTAAGGAAGTAGCGTGTTGATCCCGTAGGCGGCTGTAGCAGATGTTAGCTGTTACTGTACGAAATGTTATTTTATTTTAATTTTTTTAGTACGTATGCTGTCCAGTGATGCCGGGAAGAGCGTGTTGTGTGGTTGGCTGTTTTAACAACAGCACAAAACTACAGGCCTGGAATAAAACCGTTCACGAACCTTGTTGCACATTGACTGCCCATGTTTACGGCCATACGGATTACACAGAGTTCCCGGTCGAGCGGAGGACCAATATGTGCGTCAAAAGTTTATACAAAATACACCATGCTCTTCTTCAAATTGCCATTAATCAACATCGTCGCTCTAGATGTGTAAAAACAAGTGGAAAGCGCGGGCGCGCCGCTGTCTCCTTTCCACAAGCGCTTGCTCTCCCAAGGCGTCTGTCGTTGCTATGCAACCATGAACTGCTGCGCTCTCCATGATGACAAGGTAGTATCAGCAAAAGAATAATTGATTTCTAGCCCTTGCATTAGCTTTACTAGTAGATATATTTATGGAGATGAAAAATAATAAGTACAGCTATGATCAGCTGTTCGGACCGAGCATTCAATGTTGTTATGCTGTAAGCTGATCAGTTGGTTCGTTGCTGCCGCGCTCTATCACTCGCACACCAGAGCAAAATGGTTTTTAATGTTTCAATTTCGTCATTAAAATGACATAATTTGGAAGCGGATAATTTCTTCACAAGCTCATTATGACTCAAAATGTTAGAATGCCGCACCTACACTCAATAGTGTGAAAAAGATCAGCGCAACGCAGACCACTGCACTGACAGCGTGACACATATGATCTGTCTACAGCCAGCTGGCTCAGCGGAAGACAGAGAATGCCGGTCCAGCGCTGATTGAGGAATTAAATTCAAAAATAAAAGACAGTTTGACATATTTTTTTCTCGCATCTGTAAATTTATTTTTTAATCATTTGCTCTGAGATTAAGCAAATATATTTGTGCAGAAATTCCTCGCACTATAAAAGCTAACCTTGCGCGAATGGTTTAAATTATGCGCAATCCCTGCATTCCCGCACTGAAATTCAAGCCCTGCATTACATTTGGCTGAGGCATTTTTACATTAATACATTATGTTGTCAATAAAGTCAATACGTTTTTGCCACTGCCTGACATCAACCCGATGTTCCGTTTTAAATTTTATTTCACCATTTTCTTTCATGAGAAGGATTCGTTTTTATTGAAATGTCATTAGAGGGTATTCTTCGCCAGACTTCGCAGGCACGCAGTAATGGCGGCAGGCAAGATGGCGGCGCCCATAGAGTTCTCGGCGGATTTGTGTATAGAGAGGTGTTAAAAATGTGGGCTGTTGGTTTGTTTCTCCACGAATAGAGTTGCTTACTAGAGAAGCTGCACTGAGGACAGTGTATGTGCCACAGGTGAGATTTTCCATTTACTACATACATTAGGCACTCTGATTCCATATATGGGGCACATATATATTATTCATATGATAGACTATACATAATAGCTCCTCTGCCCCGTGTCACACCGCCGGCCGCCTCTGCTACGAGCAGCGCGGACTACTGTCACTGTCATTGCGACTCCCCACCCTGCCTGTATTTCAGTAGATTGTCTGGAATGACACCCCTGGATACAGGGACACAAATCGTCATGCCTATTCACTCTACTTTACATTGAAAATAAAGCGGAATTTGTTTTACACAGGTTGATGCGTCATTAGTAGCCTACTATATAGCTAAATGCTACATTCATTCATTAATTCGCAGTAGATGAAAGTCTAAACTTAACTTACCATGTGTATTCAATGCTTTAGCTATACTTCTCCAGACGGAATCCTTTTTCCTGATGTCTTTGTGGAATTTGTGGGATTTATCGTAGAGAATTGAATGCCTTTGAACTTCGACAATCAGTTCCTTGTCGTCCCATGTTTGATGATTAAATATTCATGACACGCAGAACTTCTTTCAGCCGCGACGTCGCAGAAATAGGAACCGTTTCTAAATTAGAAACTTTGCGTGTCGCCGTCGCGTCTGGTTAGGACAATGGAAAAGATACCTTTTGTCGCGGCGTCGCGAACGGTGTTACAGGCACCTCCAGACCCAGCTTACCTAGTCTGGTTGTGACCTGACAGGACCGAAGTTCAAGTTTTTTTTTCTTTTTTCGGTGATCTGTGGCTTGGACCCTAGCGTGCACTGGTTAGCTCCCTAGCCAGAGACACCACATCCAGCCCAGATATCCGTCCAACACATTTATTTTGCATATGTGGCAGGTGGAATAGATATAACTGGGCTTAAACCCAGACAACTAGCAGACTACGCCACAATGGGACTTACACCCAAAGACTTAGTGACTTTTCGCTAACAAGGCACTCAGGTTCGTGAATGGATCAGCCAGAGACAGTGGTCGAATACAAAAATATATTTTTATTATTATTTTCTCTTTTTACTTTTTATAAAAATGTAAAACCAATGGAGCCATGCACACCAGAGTCACTCCAAAGATTCAGGATTTCACAACCAACATATAATACAGATTTCACAGCAAATAGAATGTACTTGACACCAAATCAAATAACAAACACACAATATACTCTAATCACAATGCACACACACACACAACCAAGAGGTGAAGATAGGGCTGAAACTTACCAATGGGAGGCTAGTGGCCCGAGCAATGAGCATCCATAACACAACACCCCCACTCACACGTGCTGAATGTCACACCCACGCACCACAAGGAAAATGATCACACTTGGTGCACACACAACCACTGCACAATCCACGGGACCCACCACCGCAAGGGGCACTGCTGGTCTTCAGCACCTGGACAAAAGACAAACACGTCAAAATTAGTGATCGACCGATTTATCGGTTTTACCGATATTTTAACCGATATTTAAGCATTTTCCCATAATCGGGTATCGGTTTTTGTAATATCGGATTCACCGATAGACGGCGCCATCTTGTGGGCGTTTTGAGAATTTCGCCATTGCAGCACCGCGTCTGAGGAGAGACGAGACAACAACAACTGCGTGCACAGCACAGGTAAAGTAGGTTATATGTAGGCCTACTACTTGCTTTGCTTCAATTATTCAACCTTATTTTACACAACAGACATAATGCACGAATGAGATTTGAGACAAAAATGGCTGATATGTAGTTTATTTATGCAGCTTGGCGGCTCTAAAAAAAAAATCACGGAGCCAGCCTAATTCGTTGTGTCCTGTCTCAATAAAGACGTAACTTTACATTAATTAAATAAAACCGACGTGAATGAGTGCATGTTGTAAATAAAAGCGCTGAATTTAATTCTCTCTCTGTTGTATTCGCTCACCATTAGTCGCGTAAAAAAAGTTTGTTCATATTGCTGAGCACTCACTGGGTGGAGGAATGCTCATGCACGGCCACTGCATGAAACTTTTAACAAGATTCACTTGTTTAAAACACCCTAAATGATATTAGCATTTATTACATAACTATTATTTCGGTAATACACATCTAAATAAACACAGCTCTGTGGAAATTAATTATTAATTATTTCCACGAATCAGCGCCGCCGCTCCCACCAGGCGCATCACGCGCACACGTGCAGTAGGGCACCGAGTGCTGAGGAGACACCAACAAAATAGCCTTTTAAAATCTCAAATTAGTTCAAATATCCTGAATCAAGAGCGAGCGAGCGTGCCCGCGAGACAGAGACTGTGCTCCAAACCGCGTAGCGCGTGCACGGCAGAGAGGGAGAGAGAACAAGAGACCGTGCGCGTGTGCCTCATGAAGCGCATAAGACTTTTTTTTTTACCTCATCAAAGCTTTTATTTTTAAACAAAGACACTTTAGTAACAGTGCACTTCATTTTTTTCCCTCAGACTTCTCTATTTATTGGTGTATAAATAAGTTTTTTTTTTTTTGGAAACAGGAGGGAGTGATTGTTATAAATAAAATGGTTTGTTCAGTTGTGTTGTAATAATTGTGTCAAAAACAGAAGTATAACAGTAAATAAATATCGGTTCTGCATATCGGTTATCGGGCATGTAAACATGCTAATAATCGTTAGCGGTATCGGTTTTAAAAAATCAATATCGGTCGATCACTAGTCAAAATCAACCAGAATTACACACAACAATTGCAATACACTGGTAAACCCCCAGTTAGCGATCTTTGGTCGGGGTAGACAAATGAAAACAAATAAATAATCAACCCAAATAAATCAGGAATAACGCTCTTGTATATCAGCAGCAGAAAAAGGCCTCCATACAAGAGTTTAAATAAACAAACAAAACAACAATGAGCCTATAAAATATAGACCAAAACAATTACAGTCAGTGGTGTCAGTCCATCAAACACTCAACACTTAAACCATGAAACTGGCTATATGATGTTCAATGATACTAATTCACGGTATAGCAGGAGGAAAGAGATCACCAGAAAGCTGCCGATTAACTTGAGCAAACCACGGTTCCACTAATTCTAGGTCCCGGGTGAAAAGGCAGCCGCAGTCGTTGACGTTAGCGTGCTATATCCGTGAACAAATCGTGACATTAAAAACGTAAGCAAAACAGCAGATGTTCGGCGCTGATGTCGCCCACTGGCAGCTATCCCCCGGCTAGAAAGCCTCTTCCTGAAATACACAAAATGTCTACTTATAAACGGATCCTACAGTAACATTTATCTATTACTCATTGTAGTCACATACCTTTGACAAATAGCATGAGTCACGGCCCCAGGCTCTGATCGCCGATAACCGGGCACACCCTCAGCTGATAACAGGGCTACTGCCGCAACGGGGCTTCTAAAATTAAAACATTCCCTATAAGCCCCAGTTACAACGTTAAAGGAGTGGAAAAAGAGAACCAGAGCTAGTCCTACCTGCGACGCTACCACAGAATAGATGACCAAGGTGGGAGACCAAGACAGACATCAGACAGATAGGCCGGCAGGTAGACAGGACAACAGTCGCATGTCCATGACGTCGCTTGTCAAAAGAAAAGTCCCGATTTATATAGGGACTCTACCATCGCGGTTGGCTCACTGTTAACTGCCCAGCGCCTATGGCCCAATGACGCTACAATGAGCATTTACTATAGCTACTTTTAAAAAATGCGGGTCGGGTACAATATTTTCTTTCTTTTTTTTGCGGCCGGGTTAGTTGAAAACGTCGGTCAGGTGCGGGTTGTTTATACATTGACCCGCGCATCACTGGTTTCTACTGTAGCCGACAGCGAACAAACAGCGCTACAGAGCGCGTTTCGTCACTAACTTGAATGAGAAGCAGCAGAAAAAGACGCCGCAGAATTCCGCGAAAATGAATGACCACAGATATTGTATAGAAAAAAAAGGGAGAAATGAAGGCAAAAATCACGGGTCAACGTCAGTGTGGCTTTTCACCGATGGAAGGGTCTTAGGAGGGAAAAAGGCTTTCAAAGCAACGCCGAAGTTGTCTTTTTTCTGCTGGATAGGTGTCACAGTGTCTGGTTTGTGTATCCCGGGTGTCCACTAGAGGTCCTCCTTACCCACGGTGTCATTCACAGTATGAACTACATTTCCCACGATCCTTGTCTGCACTCATCATTGGTTCATTGCACACAGCTGTCTCCCGTCACCTTGTTAGTGTTTGTGTTTGTATATATACCCTGTCTGTTCTAGTGTTGTCACGGAGTCCTTATGGTTTGTCACTACACTTCTGATGTCTGTTTCCTGGATTGTTCTTGTTTTGTTTCTTGTGTTTCGGATTGCTTTATTGGATTTTGACCCCTGCCTGGATACTACGATTTGGATTACACTTTAATTAACATACTGCTATTGGATCTTCCTGTTTCTGCGTGTGTATCGTGACAGAAGGACTCCGTCACACTTAGATCCAGCGGTATGGATTTCCGTGGCTCTTCCCCAACTTGCGAGAGTTCGCAAGTTAGAGAGGATCCACCTCGTATGAACATTTTTAAATGCTTTGCGTTGTGGGCCCGTCTGACTGAGGAGACCATGGCGGTAGAATCTCCTGAGCCCCCTTCCATCGGACACAGACAATCCTTTGAGGGAACCCGTCTGGCTAGGTTTCCTGGGACCCGTGGAGGTTGCAGGAGAGGAGGGGCTAGAGATGAATCCCACTCTCCGCTCTGGTCTTGCTTCGACCCTGGGTCGGGGATGCCCAACCCAGAGCTCCTTTCACCGCTGTTTTTTTCCAGCCCGGAGCCGGCACCACGGAGGGGGAGGACCATCTGATCTGTTTACTTAGTCTGCGCAAGCGCCGCAAGGCTCCGGAAGTGATCTCTTGCGCGTGTACGTCACTCATTGTTTACACCAGAACCTATGCACAGAACAGAGATTGTAGGTAGGACGGCTAATAGAAATTGTACTAGTTTGCGCTTATCCGGGATGTTTAAACCGATGTAAAAAAAATACATTTACGTAAGCCCGCGCAAACTCATCCGGGAGACCACTTCTGGAGCATTCCGGCGCTTTACGTCGCTTGCGCAGACTAAGTAAACAGATCAGATGGACGTGGTTGTGTAAAAGAGATAAAAACGATATAAATACTGTTCGTTTTATCACACAAACTGCTTGTTTCGTGTCTTAGGCCATCAATGTGCACTTACGATGGGGAATTTTTTAATTTGGACTTTTCTCTGCATGCTATTAGAGACATCTCTGCATGCTTTTGGAGACCGTACCTATATACCTGCATTATATGACTGACAGACAAGAACGGTTTGACCTAAAAATATCACAATTTAAACTACTGCGGAGACAAAGACACCTACATCTTGGATGCACTTCAGGTAAGCTAAAACATACCAAAATTTAATTTCAAAGTGAACTATCCCTTTAATTGCGCACAATTTTTTCCGTTTGACTTTTCCATTTGTTGAAATGAAATGTTAGATTCAGCTGGTCAATATATAATGTATTTAAAATATGATGGTTTCATTATATTAATCATGTAAGATAACTATAAAGATACTATAAATCCAGTAATTGTATTTGCTAAATGGCTCAAATGCAGGAAACAAATAAATGCAATAGTGACACGTGTACGATTCCGATGGATCGGAACATTTGGAACCGGTTCCAAACCAGAACCTGGAACCGATTCCAAACCAGAACCTGGAACCGATTCCAAAGCCTAATAGTGAGTTTATTAGGATTAGTGGATTAAAAAATAGGATATAGGGATTACGTGAGAACCAGTTCTCTTCACACTTCATCACAGTAGGTGGTGGCATGCACCTATTGATGTTGGTTCGCAACCCACCATTAAACTAAATGAAGAAGAAATGACGGTTGTTCGGCAGTTGTTGAACGATATAAGAAAAAACTCCAGCTGCGCTCAATGTGAGTAACCATGAATCATATCTTTCATTTTAATATTTTATTTGTTGTTATGATTGTCAGATGTCAACTATATGTAAATTATGACGAGGTGAGATGCACTAATCATGTTAGCTTATAGCACGAGATCCATGTTTGGCTTTATTACACTTCATCACTGGTAAGTGTTGATCACTACGTTGAACAGGAGGGTGCATATGTTCAGTTCACGCATTGTGCAGATGGGAGTTTTACTTACTGAAACATGTTCCGAGGGCAGAAAGGAAAATGATTAGTTTACAGATTCAACCAATGATTAAAGTAGAGGCGGGATCAAGGCGTTTGGAAATTTGGAGGGAAGCAATTTACAGACGGAGTAACAGTTAGCAAGTTATTGACTGTTCGAGGGAGAAAGATCGCATTTATCGTAAGGTAAGTGAATTTATTATATGCGTTTTGTTGAAATTCACTGATAAACAGCCTCTAAATTTTACTAACATAATTGGGGAACATTAAAAATCCACAAAACTAATATTCATCGTCTAAATATACTATCGGATGCATTTTGATGCAGTCGACCAAAGCAGCTAATGCATTAGCATTAACTTTACTGGCTTTCCCAATGCTACATGTCTGTGAAGCCGATATGCGATGACATAACTCGTTCAAATCTCCGCGACATTTCGTCAGTCAAAATTATATATCTCAATATTCATATCGCTGTTATTTTTAGTGTAACTTATATGCGCTGCTCTCAGGGCAGGAGTACTCAATATTCATATCGCCATCATATTTTTAGTGTATATGCGCTGCTCTCAGGGCAGGAGTACTCAATAGGTTCAAGATTCAAGGTTCAATCAAGATTCTGATCTTTTACCAAAATCGGTGCTGCTCTAGTTCACCCAAAAATGTTTTTTTTTGGAGAACTATCACTTTAATGCATGCAAGTTTAGATACAATTGTTAGAAATACAAATGTAAGGCATCCAGAAGTTTTCTGTGTTCTTCCATCTTTTCACATTCCTCCTCAAAAACACTACTTTTCTCTCTTTGTTCTTTTGTTGATGCCTCCTCAGATAATGGATGCATTGTTCCATCTGTTCAGCAGGGTAAGATTAACTAAACTCCTTCGAAGATTTTCTATATATGGGGAAGACACCAGTCTTCCTTGAGTGCCGTCATCCTACATATATGTGTGCTAACATTAATCTAACTCGCCTACACATTGTAGGGGTGAGCAATATGAAAATTTGATCATGTATTGTGAAAAAAATATTTGCGTATAATATATTTTTTATATATAGCCCTCCCCTACCTAGGAGTTTGCATGCCCAGTGCACTCCTTGTTGATCTTGTGAACTTGCACCAGAACTACACAATACTTTCCATATAAGCACACACATTTGTTTGTACACTTGTTAAAAAATATCTGTAGTAATTTAAGGATTTTATTGGAAAAATATGGTCAATACCTTTATTTTTTAATTTAGAAGCGACCAGATGTTTTGGTGATTAATAACCATACACTGACTCAAATTCTGAATGGTACTGCACGGCAAGGAGCTGTTATTGTGTGTGTGTGTGTGTGTGTGTGTGTGTGTATCAATTTCTTTGTTCTAGCACTGCAGTAATGTGGATCGGACTGTTACTTACCTGAATTCACTTGGGGATACTGAGCAGCAGTATAATAAAATAGCAGAAAACTGGAGGTACTGGCACGTTTAAAAATATATATATTTTTGTATTTCTATATAAACTCTGTATAAACTATTTTGCACATCTTTACATATTTTAACCTTCACCTACATTTTAGCACATTTGCTGAATCAAAAGGCTACCAGGGGCCATGGCAAAGGGCAACAATAATTATTTATTATTACTACTACAACAAATCATTGTATTTTTTTTTTGTATCATGAAACTGTGGTGTCATTTGTAATGATATTGTATTTATGATATAACAATAATAATTTGTGACACACTCACTCACTCACTCTCTCTCTCTCTCTCTCTCTCTCTCTCTCTCTCTCTCTCTCTCTCTCTCTCTCTCTCTCTCTCTCTCTCTCTCTCTCTCTCTCTCTCTCACACACTACAGTCACACTCACACACACTCGATTTGCGCATCGCCGTCATGTGTGTATTACACAGGTAACGTTATTACATTGCTTCCTGATATCACATGCGCAAACACAAATAACCTATATATGTTTATACTACAGGGCCCGTTGAATGCTTGTATCGAATAACCGTGAAGCTCTTGTAATTATTACTTTACCCCACCTCTCCATGCCGAGTGATGCAGTAAACATAGCCTAGCTAACGTTAGCTGGCTACGATTTCAGTACAGTAATATCAAAGATCCTTGCTCTTTCTCAATTATCTGGTAATATTCTATTCACAAAATACAACCAATAGTACGGTAATGTTAAAATGTACTTGTGAAAAGTAATCCCGGGCCCTATTTGCAATGGTCCGCCGATTAGAACAGGAAAATGCTCCACAGTGCTCTGGAATCTAACTGCTGCTAAGCAACGAAACTAGGAGTACGCCCGGTTTAAGATGGCGGCCGTATTTCTCAGTGCCCAGCGGCCAATAGGGCATCTAGTCTCTATATAATGTCTATGGGGACTACAACGAGATACTTCCGGGTTTTATACGTAACTAACCCATACATTTACATCAACCCTCCCTCCGGAATATGCAAAAAATGGGGCGTGGCCATATTTCTGCGGCTTTGTCGAAGAAGAAGAGTTAGTAGCCATGGCGTCGAAAGTGTGCTATTTTCACCCAGCTGTCAGGTCTTCTGTGTTCGGGCTTCCTACGGACACTGTAGTTCGTCAACAATGGCTACAATTTATGTTTGGTTATGTTCCTGCAAATTACAATCGTAATTTAGCTCCCTGTGCTGCTCATTTTACGGAAGACAGCTTCCAGAATCTCCACGAATTTAATGCCGGATTCAAAAAGAAACTCTTACTAAACCATGAAGCAGTTCCAACTTTAAAACCAGAGGCAGTAGTTGTTGGGCCACAACCTGTAAGTAAGACTTAATAATTAAATGTATTTGCATGTATAATTTCAGACGTAATGTTTTAGTTTTAGCAAGGACGTAAACAAATGCCAGCGCTGGCTTTAGTAGCCAATTAGTTATGCTATATCTTGTGTCTATGACAAACGCGTACAAACATTTTGGACCAGAATGTGTAATTATGTACTAATTCAATGTATACTTTATGACGTAATTTTTCGAGAACGTAAACCAATGCCAACGCTGTTTGTTTATAGTAGCCAGTTAGTTCGATGCTATTTTGTGTGTATAAGACAAACGTGTATAAAGTTAAAAAACAGTAAACTTCAGCTGCTGTTATCAGTGTACAGTATGGTTTGTTTACAAGTTGTATGTATTGTTTATCTACATACTTATTACTGTTATAGATATAAATTGTACATTTATCTATAAATTATTATTACACATTGTCTTTTGTTACAGTCTACAGGAAGGTTTAACAGTTTAAACAACAGTTTAATATTAGTTATAAATTTAAGTTTTTAAGAATAATTAATGGTTAATTCTTTATATATATATATATATATATATTAGGATAGATCCACAGACTAACTCGGGTATAAAAAAAAAACATTGTTTTTGAAAGCTGCCTAAGAGAGTTATTTGGGTCCTGTCCAGTTTGTAAGACAAAATGTACAGACCAAATCAGGGAAATGGGGACTTTTGTGGCATTCACTCAGCTGTTTGAGAAGTGTCAGTACAACCAGGGTGCGATTTGCCGGGGGGGATGCGTGGGATTTCCCCCTTTCTGGTCAATGTATCCCTGCCTCTGCTTAATTATTTTTATCCCCGGTGGGGATAAATTTATCCCCCCCTCAAAGTGAACAGTGCAACTACACTAGTGGCGAGATACTAGTCACGGTCACGGATCCGTGGTTTGATTAAAGTCAATTTTATTTTAAAATGCGCCACTTTGGCTGGCTCTGATGCTCAATGTCCCGCCCACGGCGCTATCTGATTGGTTACACCTCACGAGTAATAGCCTATCAACACTTGCGAGACGGTTGCAGGTCCGCTGGGCAGTGTGTGTCGAAAGGAAGGCAGCATATTCAGCATACTGAAGCGGGAATAAACATCACAATCTGATTATCTGTTTCTATGAAGAAAAGCAGAGTTAGAGTCCTAGTCACACCACTGAGAATGGCCGAAGTTACACATACGGTGTTTCACTCAATTGAGGCTGGCACGAGTGATTTCAATGTAAAGACGCGCGTCTAGAGATCCTGCGGTGGCGAATGAGGCGTTTAGCGTGGCTAAAATTTTTATCCCCCCCTCTGTTTTTTTCACAAATCGCACCCTGAGTACAACAGACAGTGGCAGAGCCAGCCCATAGTAGGAAGTACACCAGTTGGTAACCTGTTACTGTCTGCTGCAACATATTTTACCGGTGGCTCCTTTGTTCAACTGCAGAAGGTATGTAAAACCATACTACAAGTTAAATCAGTTAGTATGAAAATGCATGTTTCAGTATTTGTTCTTTGATAGATTTTTTAAGGACATGAACCTCCATATGACAACATATAGCACTTTCAGGAAACATGCCAGAAATTTAATTGAACCTACCATCATACATAAGTGGAACAGAGATCAACTACATATTATTTCACAGCTGCAACAGCAGGGAAAGGTTCCATTAGCTGGAGATATGCGTGCTGACACACCAGGTATGCTTACAACAATATTAATATGTAGTAAGTTTATTTAGAAAGCATTGTAGTTGTCAAAAAAAATTTGTGTTAGTGGTATCATTTATGGTCTTGTAATGGCATTTTTAATCTTTCCTAATGATTTAACAGATTAATGCTGTATGTTCTCTGTCTGTATTCTGAGTTTTTCTGATGTAACGTTGGTTCAGCTGGAGATGGAGGTGTGAGGCCGAGAATGATCTGTATATTAAGTTCCCATGCTGGGGGAAGCTGTTCCTGCTTGTGTATAAACGGTGGGGGTGATGGTTTCCCCTTGCATTATAAAGTAGCAGGCCAAGCTCTCTTGAGGGGAAGTGCCAGTATCTGTCTGTCTCTGACTCTGGCCTGCAGCCTGGCTGCAAGGCTGGGGTCAGGGAACCATTTTCTTGCATGAATAAATTACTTTTCTTTTTAAATACAATTTGGATCTTGACGTCTCTTTGCCTGGGAATGCTGAGTTTAGTAATTGTTTTTGCCACAACAGTCTACTTTGGATAATGTGTGCCATAGGACACTCGGCCAAATTCGGTAGCTACACTTTGATGCATGTGGAAACCAACAAAATTCTGGATCTTCAACTAATTCAGGTTAGTAAGTACTACATATCTATAATCATGTTGTCAATTTCTGCTATCTGTTACTGTTAACATTTACTGTCAAACTGTCTAATTAGTTGGAGAGTAAAAAAAAAAAAATGGCCCTCAGGAATTGGATTATCTTGACCTAACCATTTTTCATGCAAATTATCTTTCTAGGAAAAATGCTCAACCTGTTTAGTAAATATCCATAAAAAAAGTCTGTCTGGGAATCAGGAGGATGTGAAGTGTCTTTTTTTCCCCAAAGGTAGTACATTTTGGAACAAATGACCCTTGTGCCTACATTGTAAAATAAACATTCTAATATATCATAGTTTAATAATGCATTTTACATTTTGGGAGGATGATAGACTTATTAAATTTCATTAATAGATAGTCCTGTTCATTTGAATATTATTTCTAACATGAATTCTGTGAGAAGACAGCTCAGAAGAAAGCAACCAAAACACAGAAACTGAGGGTCAAGACAGTTTAGAAGAAAGCAACCAAAACACAGAAACTGAGGGTCAAGACAGTTTAGAAGAAAGCAACCAAAACACAGAAACTGAGGGTCAAGACAGTTTAGAAGAAAGCAACCAAAACTAAGAAGCTGAGGGTCAAGACAGCTCGGAAGAAAGCAACCAAAACAAAGAAGCTGAGGGTCAAGACAGCTCGGAAGAAAGCAACCGAAACAACAAAGAAGCTGAGGGTCAAGACAGTTTAGAAGAAAGGAACCAAAACAACAAAGAAACTGAGGGTCAAGACAGTTTAGAAGAAAGGAACCGAAACGACAAAGAAACTGAGGGTCAAGACAGTTTAGAAGAAAGCAACCGAAACGACAAAGAAACTGAGGGTCAAGACAGTTTAGAAGAAAGCAACCGAAACGACAAAGAAACTGCGGGTTAAGACAGTTTAGAAGAAAGCAACCGAAACAAAGAAACTGAGGGTCAAGACAGCTCGGAAGAAAGCAACCGAAACAACAAAGAAGCTGAGGGTCAAGACAGTTTAGAAGAAAGGAACCGAAACAACAAAGAAACTGAGGGTCAAGACAGTTTAGAAGAAAGGAACCGAAACGACAAAGAAACTGAGGGTCAAGACAGTTTAGAAGAAAGCAACCGAAACAACAAAGAAACTGCGGGTTAAGACAGTTTAGAAGAAAGCAACCGAAACAACAAAGAAACGGAGGGTCAAGACAGTTTAGAAGAAAGCAACCGAAACAACAAAGAAACGGAGGGTCAAGACAGTTTAGAAGAAAGCAACCGAAACAACAAAGAAACGGAGGGTCAAGACAGTTTAGAAGAAAGGAACCGAAACAACAAAGAAACTGAGGGTCAAGACAGTTTAGAAGAAAGGAACCGAAACGACAAAGAAACTGAGGGTCAAGACAGTTTAGAAGAAAGGAACCGAAACGACAAAGAAACTGAGGGTCAAGACAGTTTAGAAGAAAGCAACCGAAACAACAAAGAAACTGAGGGTCAAGACAGTTTAGAAGAAAGCAACCGAAACCACAAAGAAACTGCGGGTTAAGACAGTTTAGAAGAAAGCAACCGAAACAACAAAGAAACGGAGGGTCAAGACAGTTTAGAAGAAAGCAACCGAAACAACAAAGAAACGGAGGGTCAAGACAGTTTAGAAGAAAGGAACCGAAACAACAAAGAAGCTGAGGGTCAAGACAGTTTAGAAGAAAGCAACCGAAACGACAAAGAAACTGAGGGTCAAGACAGTTTAGAAGAAAGCAACCGAAACAACAAAGAAACGGAGGGTCAAGACAGCTCAGAACACAGCCAAGAAGTTCAGACAGGTAAAGTTTTAAGTAGGATCTTGAACTTGCTTAAACGTTTGTGTACACCTTATCATACATGTGAATTTCCATGTGAAATTAAGGATGTTAATATTGAGAACAGTGTAATTTATTTGTCTAATAAAGAACAAGTTGACACTGATATAAATGTTATAAATTCTGCATTAATAAAGGAAACCCCATTGTTAGTTACTTTTATTTTTTCCACACTTACAGGGGGATTCCTGGTGGAAAGTGTTTTAAAAGTTTCTGATTTTCACCAAGCAAAAAGGTAAAGGCAATATTTCATTTAATTATATCAAATTATGCTGCCTGTAGATCGGCCCCATTATTATTATTTTTTAAAACAAGTTATTTAATGATCTCATTGTAACATGGATGTTCTGTGTTACCCCCTTCTGTGTTTCATTTTGGTTTAGTCCTGTGACCTAGTTTTCCCCAGTCTGTTGATTAGTCATTTCATTCATTCTGGAAGAGGTGTTAGTGAGGCCTGCAGGGGGCGCTCACCCTGTGGTCTGTGTGGGTCCTAACACCCCACAGTAGTGACGGGGACACTATACTGTCAAAGAGCGCCGTTTTTTTCTCTCCAGATCTTTCTATCTAATGGACAAAAAAAAAATAGCTGTGAGTGTGTGTTAGAAATTAGGGATGGAGAGAGAACACATTTTCGTCTTCAAACCAAACTTGGCTCTTCAGCTGACAAAGACCCCGTTTGGCTAGAGCTCTTCCCATAATGTTCACACATTAGTTCAGTAGGTGGAGAGAAGACAGTCTTTTAGTGGTTGTTTGAACACATTTGCCCACATGAGCGTTTACACTAGGAAAGCAATCCGGTATAATGCGGTTTCGCCTACCTCTGGAAGTGTACGAGATCAAAACGTTTAAGCCCCCGTTTACACCTGTATTTAGCCTCGTCCACTTGTGATCCAATCAACCAAACCGCATCTTAATACCAGGTGTAAAAACACCTCAGCTTTCTCAAGATCATTATATAATGTACATAACACATTGATATTTCAGATACCTGGTCTCGTAAGATGAACCAGAGAGCTACTCTGTGAACACTGTAGTGGCTTATCTACGGAAAGCCAAGGGACAAAAAAAGAAAATTACAGAGAAGTTGGAGGTGATACCCTCAAAGCGCACAAAGTTAACTTAACAGTGCTCCAAACTTTAAGGTAATAATAATAATAATTAGGCCTGTCACGATAACAAATTTTGCTGGACGATAAATTGTTCAAGAAATTATCGCGATAAACGATAATATTGTCGATCTGAGACCATTTTCATCTAGAATAATGATAATGGCATATTAATGCACATACACCTTTCAAAATTCAATAAAGTTTATTTCCAAAGACTATTTAACACTGAAAATGGAAAACATTTTAAATATCCACAATAACAATGAACAAAACAACCAAAAACAATAAAAGCAATGGACTCTCAGTCTCTGTTAACAAAAAATGCACCTGAATAAATACCAAAAACAATAAATAAAATGGATGTAAACAAAATTGCACTTCAAAAAATATTAAACAATAGGCTCAACAGGCATTCCATAACAGGCAAAACTGCCTGCAGCACACTGTCGGTGAGTGCACACCATTTTGCACTGTCCTGTTTGTACTTTGTTTGTCGACTAAATGCCCCGTTATGGTGCACTGTCGGGAAGACGAAGACGGATATTTGTTTGTTTGTACAAAGTCTGTTGTAGCTTTTTTTTTTTCCCAACTGGGTAAACTGCAACGGATGATTGTGTTTTAAGTGCATGTGCATGTTTGTTGTGTTACCGGCAGTGTTGTGCCAGTTCAAGAACTAGCTCAAAGTTCAGTTCACACAGATGATAATGAACTAGTTCATGTTCATGTTCATAGTTCTTTTTTTTTTTTAAATGAACTAAGTTCACATATCTAAAAATGAACTAGTTCAGGTTCATTTGTTAAATTCTTTTAACAAAGATGTAGGCTATTATTAATAATAATAATGTTATTTCAACACAATATCTGTGCGTGCATCTGTAAATCCGGTGACGCGTGTATTGATTTTTATTAATAAACAAGTGTTTTCTCTAAAAGTGTCGACTCCATGTGAACGCGCTTATAGAGAGAAATGGCACATAAATAGGCTAAGCCTAATAATGGATTACATAATCAGAGAGTAGCCTTTTTCTTTTTTAATTATTTCGTTTAAAGACATTTCAAGCTTTGTGTATTTGGTGTATTTGTCATGTCTGTGTGAGGCATACACTGAGTTTCGTTAAGTTAGGATGTGCTCTAGTTCACGTGCGCAAGTGAGCGCGCATGCGCCGTTATATTTGTTTCGTCGGCCTATTCGTTAAATACAGGCAATTGGTTGATGAAAAATTGATTAAAATTAAGATACAATTTATACAAAACAAAATTCACTTTAAAGAAAGGCTTTCTATAACAACTTCAACTTCAACGGTCAAAATCATGTCTGACCCACTCCATGTCTCATATTGCGCATCCTATCTTACTCGGTCGTGCTGTTCACTTTTCATAAATCAACATAAATGGAAAAAAAAATAACATTATAATATTTTAACAAATATGAAACGTGCTTTTTTTAATGGCTACAACAGTATAGTAGGCCTACATAGCCTACTCTCTATTTGTACAAATTTCTGCACATTCATTTAATTCTGAATTCTGCACACACAAGTTGAAAGGCATTTGTTCAAATCAAGTTCACGGATAATTGTGCGTGCATTTATTAGCCTAATCATTATGATACTAAAATCCTATCAAATAGGCTATGCTATGTACAAAAAATCAGATGAGTTCTCTCGAAAAATCTCTCGTTCACGTTCATTGTATGAAAAGTGATTCGTTCAGTTCAGCGTTTGGCGAAAATATCAGCGTTCACTGAACGCGTTCATGCACAACACTGGGTTTTAGTCGATACGGTTTTACAACAAATGCGACATACCGGCTCGCTCAGGTTAAGTGGTTCACCACGGTCATTCGGTTTAAATCCGAAGTGCTCCCACACTGCAGCTGTCGCGTTTGGCTTTGAAACCAATTCCATGTCATAACATAAATCTTTCGCTCTTCTCGGCAGTCGCCTCAAGCACTCCTGCCTTCCCACACAAAGTTCATGTGACTGACAAGCGCCGCCTCCCCACACAAAAGACAATGCAACTGACAAGAGGGTTCACTTCTCCTACGCTAAGGAAACGAGAGTTGTCATTCAGTCGCGAATAACAAACAAGTATGCAAATGAAATTATCGCGGCTAGAAAAATATTGAGGTCATTTTTTTTATCGTGCGATTAATCGATTTATCGACTATCGCGACAGGCCTAAGTAGTAGTAAAAACTTTAAAGGGAATTCTGAGACCCGTATCCTTGTTTTGTGGTTTTGAATCATAAAATTGTTCTAATAGTAAAATCATTGGCCAATTAGATAACTGCATGAATGTACAGGTGGTCTTAATAAAGTGGACGTTGAGTGCAACCACATACTTCATCTTTCTTTATTTTCTTGTACTGCTTGTAAGTTGGACATTATTACAAATAATTATATTTTGTATAATTCTATTTTAGATGAATGCCGTGATCTGGCTGGTGACATAATGTACCTGGCAACAAAATTCATCCCCCAGAAAAAAGTGGGTCAAGCCATGTTAGAAGAGGGTAATGTCCATGTAACCATGGCCAAAACAGAAGACTGCAGGTAATTTAGTTAGTAACAATTTACTACTACACTTGACATTAACTGAATGATTCAAAGATCAGTTAAACTGAAACTAAATACCTGTTGCCATTTTTTAATTGCAGGAAGACATTGAAAGCTGTAAAGGATGCTTTAGAGACTATTTGGGAAACATTTGACCTGGCAACACATGGTCTTGGCCCTGCTGTTATAAAAGGCACTTTTTGCATTAATTGATGCATGTCTTAAGGAGAAGATGAGAGCACTGAAATCAAAAGACTCCACAGATGAGTAAAGGTTCCCCCCACTTTATTTTGTACTTTCATTGTTTCAAATGCTTGTTTCTTATTGATGTACACTATTCAGCAGTACAAAAAAAATAAAAATAAAACAAAACATTACATAGAATTTCATGTTTTTTTAAAATCTGCTAATAGATGAAACCTCACTACATAGTCATGACACATACTAGCCTGTTTATGATGCCTTTTTTAATATACTCAAAACAATAAGCAACATGTAGTTCATTTATATTTTGATTCTATTGTCATATCAGATGTTTTGCTTCTATTTATATGGAATTTATTAATGCCAGATGCCAAATACATTTTTAGTCTTTGATAAAACATTTTCTTCAGTTTTTTCGTTTACAAATGTAATTCATTGTGACTACCTGTTTTGCCTTTTTTACATGTTGTCGATAGGCATGTAGTATTCAAAATACTGAAGTTTGAAAACTAGTTTGTGTGCCCTCTCTACCATCTTGTACAGCTCCTTGTTTTCAATGTACGTTTCTGATTGGCTCCATTCCATAAGGTCTGTTAACATGGTCTGAAGTTCAGGTTTTGGCTTTCTGTTGGGTGCTTTCTGGCAATCTGGATGATTAGAGATTAACTCAGGTGGTGTCAGTGGAAGGTAGAGGATGTTATATAAGTCAAAATGCAGACACATTTTTCGTTATGAATATTTGCTATGCATGTACAAAAATGTGGGCTTTTGGGATTTATAGTTGCTACACTCTCATCACTGTGAAAGACCGTGAGGTTTTCATCATCTGAGATATACGAGTGACTATCAAAGTTTTTCTAGCAAGAGTAGACCTGATGTCTTGAATATCTAGTCCTTGTTGCTGTGCAACTATTCTCGAGAAAACTATATGTTTGCACAGAGAGCCGCTTCTGGATCTTCTGCAGTCACATTTGACCATGGCCAAATCAACTGTGTGAGACTGAGTGCTAGTATCTGGTGGAATAATACATGTTCCCTTTTCATTCATTTTACATTTTGAATCCAGCCCCTTCTCAATCATAGACTTGACAGCATTAGAGAAGTCATCAGCGTGGTCTCCCTTGATGCGCCACACTTGCTGCCAGCTCATCCAACTGAAAATCACACAATCAAAAAAAAAGAAAAAAAGTATATATTTATATATATATATATATATATATTAAAAGTAGAGTAACACCATTTTCATGGATATTGAAGATAACAGATGTTATAATAAACATTTACCAGTAATATTTGTGGACATTGCCACACAGCAGGCCACGGAGCTGGTCAAATCCGCCTGTTAGTGTTCCGCTTCAGGAATTGATATTTCATCGTGAAGAAGAATCTATGCAAGAAAGACCAACTTGCCACAGTCAATATATTTAAAACAATAGTTATGTGTTAAGGCATTTTATGACAATACTTCTGGGTTTTTCTTGTTCGCTTGTTTAGGAAAAGGCGATAGAATAGGGGATGTCACACCAAGGAAATGCAGAATATGAAAATGTTCTGGCAATACAGATTTTACAGTGATAGTTTACTCAAAAATGTTAATTATTTTTGATGAATTACTCTCCCTCATGTCATTCAAAAACCCGTAAGACTTTTGTTCATCTTTGAAACACAAATTAAAAATAATTTTAATGAAATCTGACAGCTACACAACTGAAACTTTGACATGTCAAAAAGTTCATAAAGAGATTGTAAAACTAATCCATAAGAATTGAGTGGTTTAATCCAACTTTTCTGAAGAGACTTGATTGCTTGATATGATGAACATATTGGATGTAGGCTTTCATTCACAAAACATTGATCATCTGAACTTACATTTTAATTTACATTTTTGGGTAAACTATCCCTTTAAGTACCTGTTATTTGTTGTGTTAAAGAGATATTTCACACAAAAGTGAAAATGTTGTCATGATTTACTCAAGTTGTTCTAAACCTGTATGAATTTCTTAAAGAAAACAGCAGGATGCGGGTTCATGCCGTCTCTGTCTCCTTTCTGGCGCACGTGCCCCAAAATCAACCAAAACACAGCGAATAGTCTACTACTTGACGCACAGACATAAGAAATACAGATAGATTATCTATCTATAGAAACCTTAAAGTGCCTACTTTGTATTATTTGACATTAAATGCATTATATAAGTCACTTTGGAATAAATAGCATGTTTTCAGATGATAAAGAAAACACGACTTACAGTCTGGAAAAAACGTAGACTGTTATAAATTATTTTGCGGACCCCCTGGCTATAGTTCACGTACCACTTTGGTCCAAGGACCCCCACTTTGAGAACCACTGCTTTAGTGTGTCTGCCACAATGTTCACTGTTGCTTGCTGGATTCTAGGATTGGACATCATCACTGCCTCTGTAATATTACATTCCATAATATGCAGCAATGGTTTAAAAAAAAAGGACTGGTAATACAGTTTTTTTTGAGTCACTAACATATTGGACTTACTTTTATGACCTTCATAATGTTCAAGTTTTGCAGTGGTCTCTTCCCTTTCTTCCCCTTCAGACAAAACTCCTTCCAAACACTGTAGGTGGCCAGTGCCAGCATCACCCGCCGGGTGTTTTACCCAGGGTTTGGACCTCCAACAAGACTTAAATGGTGTGTCTACAAGATGGAATACATTTTCAAAATGGTAATAACTTTTGTTATTTAACTTAATTCTAACACTTTTTGGGCATTTCACGGATAGTTCGCTATTAACATACCACTCTATTCTGAAATGTCTCCTCTTTCATTTTTTCATTTAGAGGAGTTCCTCCATAGTGCCACACACATCAAGGCTCATCTCCTCCACTCACTGACTAGTCCCATCACCCAGGCACGAGCATAGAGTTCATACAGGGCTGCTGTTGAGCTCCTTATCGCCTTCATCTCACTCTCTATGCTGATGATTCTCTGAGTGAGTAGGCTCAGGAGGTGACCTGGGAGAATCAATATTGATTCATTCAAATAAAAGGTAAAATCTAAGTTTCAAATTATTGTCATGACTATAATTATGAGGAAGCAGAGATGCAAGTGAAAAAACTCTGATTTAATATTATAGGTCAGAATAGCAAATACAGTCACAAAGCAGGTAGATGAGATGATGACGATGATGATGAAGATGATGATGATGATGATGATACGACACGAGTGACACAGGGACCTCGATGGTCGTGAAGTGCTCGGTGAAATGCTAGGGGTAGATCCAGTGAGGTGACGAAATCCACACAAAGAGACGACAAGACGATCAGGAACAAACTTGTATGGAACATCACAGGGACCCGGAGACACTCACAACAAACACCAAACAACGCTCTGACAAAGGAAGGACAAAACAGTGAGTATTTATGGGAGAGTAAATGAGCTGCAGCTGGTGTCAGTGAGTGCGATCAGCTGAGTGCTGATTAGTGATGACGCCTCGGTCACGCCCTACACACACACACCCACAGACATGTAAACAACAAAGCCACAAGACCTGAAGGAAACAGTGAATTCATGAACCGTGACAGTACCCCCTCTCCTAGGAACGCCTCCTGGCGTTCCCAGACTCCCTTACCTGTCGATTGTAATCATCGATAAGAGAGTGATCCAGGATGTCTCTAGCAGGTACCCAACTTCTCTCCTCCGGACCGTAACCTTCCCAGTCCACCAAGTACTGAACTCCACGTCCCCTTCGTCTTGAGTCCAGAATACGGTTGACCGAATAGGATGGTTCCCCATCTACGAGACGCGGCGGTGGGGAAACCGGGGCTGGCGGATTATACGAGAGTAAAACACGGGCTTAATTTTGGAGACATGGAACACGGGATGAATTCTCCTGTACGCAGGAGGGAGGTTAAGGCGGACTGCCACCGGACTAACAATCTTGGTGACAGTGAACGGGCCAATGAATTTGGGAGCAAGTTTATTCGAGACGGACCGGAGAGGAATGTTCTTAGTTAAAAGCCACACTTTGGAACCGACGACGTATACGGGAGGCTTAGACCGGTGGCGATCGGCTTTGGCCTTGGTGCGCGCCCCCACCTGGAGAAGAGTCTCACGGGCTCTAGTCCAAGTGCGGTGACACCTCTGGACAAATGCGTGAGCGGAGGGGACCGCGACTCCAGACTGGGAAAAATTGGTGGCTGGTACCCTACACTACACTCAAACGGAGATAGGCCCGTGGATGACACTGGTAACGTGTTGTGGGCGTACTCCACCATAGAGAGTTGTTGACTCCAAGAGGAAGGATTCTTGGAGACTAAACATCGCAGCGTTCTCTCCAGATCTTGGTTGGGGACAAAATCTAGAGCGATATGGGACCAGGGTCTCGAAGGAACTGGCAGCGGCTGAAGTAACCCATCAGGAGGTCGATTGGAAGTCTTACCAGTGGCACAAACTGAACAAGCCAAAACAAAACTGTGAACGTCACGAGCCATAAGTGGCCACCAGAATCGTTGCTTGACCAAAAACTTGGTACGACTGACTCCTGGATGACAAGCCACATTGGAGCAATGTCCCCATCGAATAACGTCTGACCGTAATCCCTCCGGCACAAATAAGCGGTTCGGTGGACACCGAGTCGGAGGCGTTACCCCTTCTAAGGCCGTCTTGACCTTCGATTCGAGCTCCCATGTGAGTGTGGAGACAAATAGGGTCTCGGGTAAAATGCACTCGGGAGTAGACGGGCGTTCGGAACGGTCAAAAATATGCGATAAAGAGTCGGGTTTGATGTTTTTGGAACCCGGGCGGTACGAGAGAGAAAAGTCAAAACGACCGAAAAAAAGTGCCCACCGAGCCTGCCTGGAGTTCAATCTTTTGGCAGTTCTAATGTATTCAAGGTTCTTATGATCGGTCCAGACTATAAAAGGTACCCCCGACCCTTCCAACCAATGACGCCATTCCTCCAATGCTAATTTGACTGCCAACAATTCTCGGTTACCAATGTCATAATTACGCTCAGCAGGAGATAAACGATGTGACAAAAACGCGCATGGGTGCATTCTGTCGTCTGTGTGAGAACGTTGTGATAACACTGCGCCTACCCCCACCTCTGACGCGTCGACCTCCACCACGAACTGCCGTGAAGGGTCAGGGGTGATTAGGATGGGGGCTGAAACAAAACGGCCCTTGAGTTTGGCAACGCAGCCACGGCTGCGTCTGACCACCTGAACGGAGTTCTGGGGGAGGTCAAGGCAGTCAGAGGAGCGGCTAGTTGGCTGAAGTTACGAATAAAACGCCGGTAGAAGTTGGCGAAACCCAGAAACCTCTGTAGGGCCTTACGGGAATCTGGGTTTGGCCACTCCACCACAGCCTTAACCTTGTCAGGATCCATGCGAAGTCCCTCAGACGACACAATGTATCCCAAAAAAGGAACCGACTGTGCATGAAAAGCGCATTTCTCCGCCTTGACAAAAAGCCCATTCTCTAACAGCCTCTGAAGCACTCGCCGGACGTGCTGCACATGTTCCTGGAGAGAAGAAGAAAAAATCAATATGTCATCCAGGTAGACATATGAACTGATCGACCATATCTCGCAGCACGTCGTTGACGAGTGCCTGGAAGACCGCCGGGGAGTTCGATAATCCAAATGGCATAACCGAATATTCAAAGTGCCCCCTGGGGGTATTGAAGGCGGTCTTCCACTCATCCCCCTTCCTGATGCGGACCAAATGATAAGCATTACGTAAGTCCAGTTTTGTGAAAATAGATGCTCCCTGCAACCTCTCGAAAGCTGAAGACATCAACGGCAAAGGATAGGTATTCTTTACCGTGATGTCGTTCAACCCTCGGTAATCAATACAAGGTCGCAGGGATCCATCCTTCTTCCCCACAAAAAAGAACCCCGCCCCGCTGGAGAAGAGGAAGGGCGGATGAATCCGGCTGCTAAAGAATCAGAAATGTATTTCTCCATAGCCTCTCTCTCTGGAGCAGAGAGTGAATATAACTTGCCTTTAGGCGGAGACTTACCTGGCAATAACTCTATAGCACAGTCATAGGGACAATGCCGAGGGAGACAAGCAGCTCGAGACACCTCCTTCAGGTCACGGTACTCTGCGGGCACGTTTGATAAATCCACTGTCTCCTCCTGAAACAAAGAAACAGAGACAGACTGACAAGCAGACGCAAGACAAGACTCATGACAACGATTGCTCCATGAAAATACAGCACAACTCTGCCAGTCCACACGGGGGTTGTGCTGAAGGAGCCAGGGGTGACCGAGGACGACCGGAGCAAGGGGGGAATCCATGATGAGAAATGACAGTCTCGCTGTGGTTGCCGGATGTGATGAGGGTGATAGTCTCTGTGGTGGAGTTGATGGTGGGAAGATTCTGGCCATTGAGTGTGTGCACTGAAATCTTGTGGGTGAGAGGTTTGATGGGGATGTTAAATTTGTGCGCAAATGTTCTGTCCATAAAATTACCTTCAGCCCCGGAGTCCAAAAGTGCACGGCAGTCGTGGTTGAGTGTTGACCATCTCAGTCTTACCGGGAGGAAGGTTGATGTTGGTGAGGTCTTCTCGGCGGAGATCCCACCCGTTAGTAGCCTCAACGTTACTATCGGGCTCTGCCTTTTACTGGGCAATTAAATGCTTGGTGTCCAGTCCCACCACAGTACAAACATAGTCCTTGGGATCTCCGCCTCTCCTTCTCCTCCCGGAAAAGCCGAGCTCGCCCTACCTGCATGGGTTCGTGATCGTAGGTGGGGCTGACCGCATCCACTCCGCCGAATCGCTGGATACCAGTCTCTCCTGAAACACGAGGGGGTAATGCCCGCCGCTCGACTCGACTCAGTCTGGCATCGACTCTCAGAGCCAGCTCGATCAATTCGTTTAGAGATGCGGGAAGGTCCATCGCATAAATCTCTCTCTGATGCGGTCAGCCAGCCATGCAGGAACATATCCCACTGCGCCTCCTCGTTCCACTGGCACTCCGCCGCCAGAGTCCGAAACTCAATGGAGAAGTCAGAAACTGAACGATCTCCCTGACGAAGGTCAGCCAATAGTCGGGCAGCTTCTCTTCCGGCCACGGCACGATCAAAGACTCTCCTGAGTTCGGCGGTGAGTGCCTGGAACGAGGCGCAGCATGGATCTTGATTCTCCCACACCGCCGTACCCCAGAGTGCTGCCTTCCCGGACAGAAGGGTTAACACGAATGCCACTTTGGATTGTTCTGTACTGAAAGTTCTGGGTTGAAGAGCAAAATGCATTGAGCAACGTGTTATGAAGGCTCTACAATAACTGGGCTCACCCGAGTACGCTTCCGGTGCTGGTAATCTGGGCTCCGGTTGGGCAGCACTCGCTGGTGATGGAATGGGCACGGCCGGTGTGGGTGGCGCAGTGGGAGCTCGCAAGAGTTGAATCTGCTGGGTGAGCTCGGACACCTGTGCCACAAGGGCTTGAACGGCCCTGCCCGTGTCGTTGAGGTTTCTCTCACAACTGTCCATGCGTTGAATGCTGGTGGTGACGAATGCTTGAAGAGTAGTCGATGATTCACTCGCTGCTTCCATTCCTTGGTCAGAGCGTTCTGTCATGACTATAATTATGAGGAAGCAGAGATGCAAGTGAAAAAACTCTGATTTAATTATATAGGTCAGAATAGCAAATACAGTCACAAAGCAGGTAGATGAGATGATGACGATGATGATGAAGATGATGATGATGATTATACGACACGGGTGACACAGGGACCTCGATGGTCGTGAAGTGCTCGGTGAAATGCTAGAGGTAGATCCAGTGAGGTGACGAAATCCACTCAAAGAGACGACAAGACGATCAGGAACTCGAAGACAGGAACAAACTTGTATGGAACATCACAGGGACCCGGAGACACTCACAACAAACACCAAACAACGCTCTGACAAAGGAAGGACAAAACAGTGAGTATTTATGGGAGAGTAAATGAGCTGCAGCTGGTGTCAGTGAGTGCGATCAGCTGAGTGCTGATTAGTGATGACGCCTCGGTCACGCCCTACACACACACACACCCACAGACATGTAAACAACAAAGCCACAAGACCTGAAGGAAACAGTGAATTCATGAACCGTGACAATTGTTTTACATTTACCATTCTTCTGGATGTCTCTAGGAGGCGCTGGTCTTAATGATGCATCAAGAATGGTATAATCTTCAGGTCTTGATGGCGTTAGTGTGGTTTGTTTGTTGGGTTTAAATGCTGGGGTAAATGGCAGCTGAGGTTCCACTGTAAATTAAAAGTTAATTACAAAAAAATAGGAACAAAAGAAAAATTATGAAATGTACTGGTATTGGTATCAATCAACTAATGAAATTTTGGTATTCTGAAAACCCCAAACACTTTTTAATATGAAAATATGCACAAGTGGTAAAGTAAAATAATTAAAACTAAGAAAGGCCTACCAGTTGTTGTACAGTTCACCCGGCTCTTCTTTTTGGGGTGAGGTACTGAAGAAGTCTCTCAATTTTAGAATTACTTTAATTGTTTACTTGTAAACTTATTTCACATGCTCAGGTTCAAACCTTCATCAGAGCTGATGAAGAGATTTTTTCTCTTGGGAACGTCATCAGAGCTCTGCACAGCTGCTCTTTTGGACCACTTTTTAGCAGTTTCAATAGTCACATGAAGTATAAATACAGTGAGTATAATTTAGCATTCCTTAACAGAAGTTGCACTAATATTTTATTTGAATGATCCTTTAAAGTAAAATGAAATACCTGTTTTTGCAAATACTTTGCCCCTGTGCCTGGTCCAAAAAATTTTTATCAGGTAGTTCAAGCCTTAAAATTTCTTTGGTCACATTAATTGGTGGCCAGTAACAGTATTGTACCTGCATTAAAATAGTACAAAATAAATTATGAAATAAATATTGTAGAAGTAGAAAATGAATTCAAACTGTAATATGAAAGCAAGAGTAACTGAAAATGTAACTCAAGTAAAAAGATTAAAAAGGGCTTTACAAAAAAAGTGCATGAATAATTTAAAAAAAAATTACTGTTATGTTCCATAAAAGAAAGAATTGTCCATTTTGATTTTCATGGTGACTGTAAAGATATTTGTTAATGTATGTTGTTGATACAAGT
Source organism: Phoxinus dragarum (assembly GCA_033366665.1). Taxonomy (NCBI): domain Eukaryota; kingdom Metazoa; phylum Chordata; class Actinopteri; order Cypriniformes; family Leuciscidae; genus Phoxinus; species Phoxinus dragarum. The sequence goes on along the minus strand of JARPMJ010000473.1, from coordinate 156,805 downwards.
GAGATTTAATACCTCATCTTCTTCAAAAAGCCAGGTCTGTAGTACTAAATCACAAGTCCCTTCCTCCAAATTCTGACACTCCATTCAATTCAACTATTGCATATATTCTGCAAGAAGCAAGAAAATCATTATAAATGGAAAAGAAGCTGATTATATTTACCAATCGCCTCATATCACAGCATACGCCAACCTATTACCTTTGATTATAACTTGTGGAGAAATGACAGAAAAATCACACTCCTGTCTTATGCATTCATCTTTATCGCATGTTTTGTAAGTTCTGATGTTGGAATCCATTTAATAGTGGTGTTGTTTTGGTTGTGCATGTAGGCACCAATCAAAATGCATGGGCTGTGGAACAGAGGGTATGCTGTACACACGGCAAAGCATTCTTTCTTCCTTGTCTGGCCCTTGTAAAACCTCCCAGCATTGGCCCCCACTGAGGATGTACACACAGTCTTGGGCCTTTGTAGAGATTTTCTGTACATTTGTTTTGTTTGGAGTTTTTTCTGTTTTCTCATCTCTTCCAGTCTCTTAGAAACCTGAATCAGTGGGTGTCTGCCAGAACGCACTATCTTCTTCAGTGACTGCAGGTAGTTTTCAAACATGAAGGCACTACAATTTTCCAGACAACCAAAGTTTTCTGCATCACTTGCTATATGCAGCATGGTATGGGTGTTGTACACGATGAACTCCTGTCCATAGAGTGTCCTACCTTTTTCCACAAAGTATTGCAGCAGTTCATTGGCATATTTGGAATGTTCCTGCACAAGACTTGGACATACTAGGATTGCCATGGCCACACTGAAAGAAAGGAAGTGTAAGTACAAGTCATCTGGCAGTATTCCTTTTAACACAATCTTGCCTGTGTATAAAAGGAACTGACAAAACTCGGTTGCTTTCCACCTGTCCAGCTCCTCAAGACATCTAGGCTTTCGCACAAATTCAGATGGTATGCAGTTCCGAAGAGACAGCAGTCTTCCACTAATCTCTTTGGTTTGGCTAGCCAAAACCCTCACAGCTCTGTCTCCTCTGGTCCAGATGAGCAGGAGCCTTTTCAATACACCAAAACAAGCCTGGTGCATGTAATCAATAGGAAAGCACCTCACCATGTCTATGGGGAGGTGAGACACAGGTGTGTTCCCATGGTGATGCTGAAATTGTGTTTGCTTTCGGAATGCTTCATCTGTCCGGAGTATGAGGTCAGCAGTCTCTTGGTATGTGACTCTGTTTAACCACACACCTTTTTGCTCACATCGGTCACAGCCAAAGTACCCGGAATACTGTTTGATATTTTTCACTAATGCACGAGCTGGAGCATCACACACAAAGCACCTCAGATTGACTTTTATTTTTCTTCCCATGAAGTTAATCCCGTCATTCATCAGATGACCCAGGTCCCTTACTGTGTCTTCCAAAAAGCCAAGATCTGTTGGTCGACTTGCACCACATATCAGAGCCGTGGGGAAAATGGTCACAGGATCTAGCATGACTGTGCAAAGGACTGGCCACATACATGTTTTGGAGCTTTAAATAAATCAACACACTGGAGCTTAACTACTTCATCAAGTGGGTAACTTTCTAACGTTTCTTGTAATTTCTGTTTTAGTGGAAAGTAAACGCATTCCATTCCAGATGATTGCTGTGTTTCAAGTTGCCGGGGAGTGTGCAAAAGGGTCCGGGCAGTTGAGGGTAATTCCATGCCTTTTTAACAGTTTAAGAAGGTTGTCAAGTGCATTGTTTTTTATCTGGTATTCAATGGCCCAAGTGGACAGCTCTTCTGCCAGTGACATGTCCTTACTGTCGTCGTCTTCAAGGTAAAAGGCCAAGGATTAATTTAAGCTGTTAATTACCTCCCATGTTGGCTGTTCTCCTGCATTTTCAGAGTGCAAATGGTGTTCTGTGTCAGATGAATATTCCCCTTAATTCTGCTCCATATCAACTGACATTACTACTCCGTCAGCACCTTCTGATTGTTCTTCAAGTGGAAGATCAAGTGATTGTACTTCAACAGCTGGATTAGTCTCCAGGGGACCTTCTGGATCTGTTCTTTAAAGATTATTCCAAAAAGTAAAAAAATAACATAATAGGCTATAATAATTTAGAGTGTTTTTTTATGGACTGTGAGAACATTGTACATTGGGCAATAAAATTAACAATAAAAACTAGTTAAAATGATTATATTGGTCAAATTAAGACCATTGAATGTCTGCATATAGGCTAGCCTACAGTATTTCTGCTCTTTGAAAGTAAAACACATAGCCTTACAAACACAGGATTCAGGAAAAATGTTTTAGTGTTGTTTTAGGGGTACAATATTTATATGTATGGCCTTTTATGTCCATTTATAGTCTTTACACATCAATTTGGATACTTGCATGGTTAAAAAACTGCTAATTTCAAGACGCTGACGTCATGTCAGGTCGTCTTGTGGGTCGCCCGCTCGGTAAGACGCTCAAAAGTACAAGACGTTCGATCGGTCGGTCGTTCGGATGTTTGATTTTGGTACGGAGTACGCGCCCATACAATAAAGTAAACTACAGGCGACTGTCAGCTAGAATGCGCGTTCTTGCGCCTGCGTGTTAATGAGACTAATGAGTCTATTTCAGCAGATATATTCATCTAGATTAGTCATTCAAAAAGGGAAACCGACGCTGCCGGCTGCAGATACACAAACCATAAACACTCAGGTAAGAAGACGTAACATCTGTACCGTTTTGACTTCTTTGCTCGCTGTTTTGCTGGCCCAAAGCCGATTCAACAAGTCGAATCGGCCGAAAAAAGCCACCAAGGACCAATTTCCGCCCACGGTGCAGAACACACTGAGAAAACTTAGTCGGCTGACCATCAGCTTGGTGTGTCCCGGGCTTAAGAAGGCTGAATTCAAATTGTAACAGATATCCATTACTTTTTAATAATAATGCTCCCAACAACTACAATATGGACATAGGGATGTGATTGTGCAAGTGAAGCACTTTTTGCTTTTCCTGAAACACCTGAATCAGCCATTTACTGCATGAACTACCAGGAACTGTGAAGAGTGACACATGGAAATATATTTAACAGCTATAATTAATTTCTAGTAATACAAAACAGGACGTCTTAACATCTCTGGGGAAAATGTAAGGCTGATAAGTGCTATTCTGTAGTTCTGTAAATAAAACAACTGCGCTCCCAATACCGATCAATATCATTCAGCAAATAAAATTCCACTCAAACTTAGTGCTGTGCAATTAATTGAATTTCGATTTTGGCTCCCAACGATCACCAAAATATTACAATCGAGTAAAAACGATTATGTGGCCATGTTCTGTTGTGCAAGAAGACTCTTATTTTGTCTTGTGTTCTGAATGACACGCACATGCCCGCCCCTCCCGAAGCCATAACCTCTCTCAGCTTGAATGTTTAAACTGATAAGACTTAAAAAGTTTTTTAGTTTAGTTTTTAGTTACGATGCAATGCTGGCCCGATTTTGCAAGTGACAATTCGAGAAGGGTCTGACTGCAGGGCGGAAGAGCCACAGTTTCACCCCAGCAGTTTTACCCGGGTGTTTTGATTTTACCCGTGCCTGTGAATATTGAGAGAGTACAGGCGGCTTTAGAGGGAGTTTTGTCTACGAGAACGATATGCATATTACGGCACTGGAAGGTAATAATTTCCCTAATTGTTCTAAATGGTCGTCTTGCTGTGACCAATATCACTGTCCGTTCTGCTTGATACATTATTATAAACCGTCCGGAGAAAGTCACCTCAAGCGCCAATTACATCTTAACCGAGCAGTTCAACATGACAGTGAGCCGAAGCTAACTTTAAGTTAGCCAACTTTAGAAAGCTAATGTATTATGCAGAAATGCAGTTATAAGTAACGTTATGGCTATAACGAACTAACGTAACCTGTAGCTAGGTTTATACTATAATATTCTTTACTATCAAAAATTATAGTTTTTAGTTATATCGAACCGTACAGTCAGATGAATTGTTATCGTTATTAAGTCCTTAACAGATTTAATTTTGACTCTCCTGTTGTGTTAATTTTATATGTTGTGTTCCCTGCCCAAAAAGGGCCCCATTATTGTACCAGATTATAGATTAATAATAATACATATTATCACCTATTTTTGTGATAGATTTTTTTATTAATGTATGTTTTTGTGAAATTTTGTTTGTTTTTGTGAACAATTCAAAACAAGATCCAAGTCATAAAATCTTAACTAATGTATTCGGTGAGGACTAGCCTGCCGCATCACATATGTCATGTAGGGAAACCCCCGATAATAAAGCCTAGAGGAAGCTATACTCCTTGTAGAATGGGTCCGGACAGCCAAAGGTGAAGGCTGTCCGGCCGCTTCATAAGCAAGTGAGATAGCCTCAACTACTCACTTGCTCATTATCTGTTTAGCTTTTCCTGATCTGGGGTATTAAAGGGATAGTTCACTTTAAAATGAAAATTCTGTCATCATTTACTCACCCTCAAGTTGTTTCAAACCTGTATGAATTTCTTTCTTCTGCTGAACACAAAGGAAGATATTTTGAAGAATGTCAGTAACCAAACAGTTACCAGGTCCCATTGACTTTCATAGTAGGAAAAAAAAATACTATGGAAGTCAATGGGACCTGGTAACTGTTTTGTTACTGACATTTTTCAAAATATCTTCCTTTGTGTTCAGCAGAAGAAAGAAATTCATACAGGTTTGAAACAACTTGAGGGTGAGTAAATGATGACAGAATTTTCATTTTAAAGTGAACTATCCCTTTAAGGTGGAGTACAGAAGGCCTGCAGCGCAAATGACCCGCAAATGTAGTAGGGACCTAGGAATACAACCCGGACTGGGGTGAAGAAAGCCTATCACCATACCAGGTGCAAATCCAAGTACTTGCAGGCCTCAGCCTCATGTACCACGGAGAAAACGAAATAAGGATCTCTCCTCAGAGATAGATAACCCAGCAAAGAAACATTCATTGCAGAAATCAAGTACTGTACAATAGGGCAGATAGCAAGATTCAGAAGGCGTTCTCTGCACCAGGCAGAGAACAGTTTCTATTTCAATGCATATTCAGTCTTCTCGTGGAGGGAGCTCTAGACTGGAGTATGGTCTCCATGACCTCAGTCGAGAGACCTGAATCTATGAGCTGGGCCCCCTCAGAGGCCGAGCCCACAGTATCCATAACTCTAGATGAGGGTAACTCCCGGGAGCAAAGATATCGGGAAATGCACACAGGTGTAGCCTCGACCACACCTAATACATAAAAATAAAAATTATGTTTCTCTTCTTTACTATTTTAGTAAGTGATCTGGAAGATCCTCATGAGAGATACAGCGGGGAAGTGGATATTGATATGTTTTGGGACGCACTGGCTATGGAGATGATTGGTTGTGGATTTGTAAAAAGTAATTACAGCCTTATGATACAATACCATTTGCATAATAATCATAGACTGTAAAAAAATATGGACGTAGTGTCTATGACGTCAACCGTAGGTTTCTGAAGAGCATTTTTGAAGCCTAAAGTAGGCGGAGCTGGCCGTCGCCATCTTGGCTTTGCGTCACCGCTCGTCACTCCCGGATAACAGAATATGGGCAAAGAGGCGGAGCTGAGGAGCCTGGCTATCTGAAATTACGCCCACCTAGCGCGACGTTATGGAGTCAGCTCAGGCTTGGGAGGGAGCTAATGCCATATGCTACTCACAGTACCAAGTCTGCGACTGCACAGGGGCTCGCGCTAAAGTGACACTGACAGTTGATGATTAAAATCAGAATGCCAATTAAAAGGTCCTGTTTTTGCCCTTCGAAACATTATAATAGTTAAAAGACATAGCTACAAGTGAGACTGTGTATCATGATTCTGTACAGCTATTCTGCTAGTTGAAAATGTATTATGCAGTAACTTTACAATATTACTCTGAGAGTGTGTGTGTGACCGTGATTTTGTGCATACATGTCAGTCACTCTTTTATTACAGTCTGTGGTCCGTCAGCGCGGCATCGCTCATCAAGTTCGTAGAGAGCTTTATTATTCAGTCCATTTTAAATTCTGATTTTGGCCCCATCTCAATTCTCAAATGGGTCAAAACATAGATATATTACCTATGAAGTTCAAGTAACGTTAAATGCGCTAGAAATACGCGCTCATTCAAGGATGTGCATTTATTGCATGGACGGAGAAACACAGACACCTGCAGGATTTCATCTGACGGAACATAAGCATAATCTGTTCCAGAGCAACGGCACCGCAGAACGAGTGTAGCCTTTATATCTATAGATGATTTTAAATCTGAAAACTCCAAAAAGCAACGAAATTGTCAGACATCCAGTAGTGCATGTTCACAGAGGAAAACAACTGGAATACAGCGCTGGTTGTTCTCTCGAATGAAACTCGACGACAACTGCGGAATCCAAAGCCGTGGGTGAGGTAATGGGTATATTAAATTAACGTTATATGAAATAATCCCGAAAAAAAGCACAAACACGGCAGCGAATGGCAAGTTCAGCAGCTGGAATTTGCTGAGGTGAAGTGACGGCTTACCGGCTAGCATTAACATCAGCGGGAATCCACCTGTCACTCAAAAGTGGACACACCCTTAATTTAGCAGAACTTTAAATATTAATCAACTAAACGGTTGAGTTATAAAAAAATGCACCCCCCTCAGTTGTTATGAAGGGCAAAATTAGCTGTATAGACCAAAGCCACAGAGAGAACCAGGCTGTAAACATGTTTTTTTCTGCTGTAAAGTTGGGCATTTTAACATGGGGGAGATACAGATTTGACTCCCTTCTGCAGCCAGCCTCAAGCGGCCAGTCGACGAATTGCCGTTTAATTCACTTCCGTGTTGGTTTCAAGAGAGAGACAGGGAGGTTGCCGCTTGATAATAATCCAAGATGTATTAACAAATAACTCTTTCTGGAATTCTGTGAAGGTTCAAAACACAATCCATTTTTGGTCCCACCAACTTACCACTTTTGGGCTCCATGGATCGGTCCATGCACAAGGTCGGATATTGTAATCAATACAGAGTTCCGAAATCTGTAGCTGAAGTGCAAGAGATCACAGTCACTGAGGACCGCCTGACAGATGAGCTTTCTAAACAAAAGGTATGTCTGTATTGAATCAACAAAGCATACTTAAAACGTACCAACAGTTTGGTGCATTATGGACTAAATTGAAATTAATCTTACCTAATTTAATCTTTTTCTAACAGGACTATTTTATATTTTATATTTCTTTGTCTTACTTTGTTGACTAGGTGGGAGTTATACGAAAGCTATGTAGAGAGTGTGGCTTAAATGCCACAGGATCTCGTAATGATCTTCTTCTCAGAAATTCCCGTGAGATGAAATCAAGACAATCAAGACCCAGCAATTTTACCCCGCGCATGCGCAGTTTCACTACAGCAGTTTTACCCGCGTGTTTTGATTTTACCCGTGCCTGCGAATATTGAGAGAGTACAGGCGGCTTTAGAGGGAGTTTTGTCTACGAGAACGATATGCATATTACGGCACTGGAAGGTAATAATTTCCCTAATTGTTCTAAATGTTCGTCTTGCTGTGACCAATGTCACTGTCCGTTCTGCTTGTTTCATTATTATAAACCGTCCGGAGAAAGTCACCTTAAGCGCCAATTACATCTTAACCGAGCAGTTCAACATGACAGTGAGCCGAAGCTAACTTTAAGTTAGCCAACTTTAGAAAGCTAATGTATTATGCGGAAATGTAGTTATAAGGAACGTTATGGCTATAACGAACTAACGTAACCTGTATCTAGGCTTATACTATAATATTCTTTACTATCAAAAATTATAGTTTTTAGTTATATCGAACCGTACAGTCAGATGAATTGTTATCGTTATTAAAGTGTGTATGTCAGGTTAAACATTTTTTTTAGATATATTAAATAAGGGTTAGATGTCTGAGTGAAAATGTAATTAGCATTAAAATTATTACTGTAACTGCCCTGCAATAAGATTTATAGCCATTTCTGTCAAGATCATATTTTTAAAACAAGGGCTGAGCTGTGACGTCATACAAGGGAGTCGCGCAAACAAAGTTCTATTGAAGTATGGAGAGTTTTGAGTCTGAGGAGATCCAAAATCCCCCTCAAACCTATACGATGGCCCACAGCCATACAATTTTGAGCCTCCCAGGCGGGAGACAGATGAGGAGCCAAACAGAAATGTAAATAATTCCTATCGAAGAAACATAAATATCTGGTGTGAAGAGAACCAGTGGAGAGTTGGTCAGGTGTCTGGTAGTATAGGCATAACTTAGCGGTAGAACGGTACATGTATTCGTATTGAACCGAAACGGTACGGGCGTCACGGTTCGGTGCTTGAATATACACGGAGAATACACGGTATAAAAATCAATAAAACTCGCGTGCAAATTAATTCATGCAGAAACTAACGTTGGCTTACTGTTATATGCGGGTTATTTAGGGACACCTAATCTGTAGCTCCGCCTTAGCTCTGAAGCTCCGTGTCTATAATGAACAGCCTGCATTGTCGAGATTGCAATGCTGGAATATGTTGGTGTGTGTGTGTGTGTGTGTGTGTGTGTGTGTGAGAGAGAGAGAGAGAGAGAGAGAGAGAGAGAGGCACGGGCGCGATCGACTGCTTCAGTAGCACCGTAGGCACCGCATCAGCTACCAGTCTCACTCGGGTTTTAAATCCCATTTTATAACTCATGAGATCTCCAACCGCGTAGTCCTTCTCAGTGAAATTGGCGCTGCAAATGACCGAAGTCTTGGACACCGAAGCAGCACTGAAGTCAGCGCGTTTGGTCCGAACAAAGTGGACCCAGGCACGGAACACAGACCTGCTATTTGGGAAAAAGTGGACTCTGTGACCGGTTTTAACGGTGTTTTTGCACACAGCACAAACGCAGTAATTCACCAGCCTGCGTATACTAACTACCTAACTTAAATAACTAAATAAATGTCCTAATAACTAATTCTCTCGCTCTATCACTCGTACAATTATCAACACAACTCAGCGAGCTGGGGAGACGTCTCCCTCTTATGACGTCAAACGATTCGTTTGGGGGGAGGGGCAGTTTTAAGTGAGGACTGAAAATAACGAACTTTTTCATCTTATATTCTGCCTTTAGGTATCGAAAAACATACAAAACAATACATCAACTTGTCAAACGTGTATTTCCCCTAACTATTTTGTGTTAATCATAATTAAAAATTTAACCTGACATACACACTTTAAGTCCTTAACAGATATAATTTTGACTCTCCTGTTGTGTTAATTTCATATGTTGTGTTCCCGGCCCAAAAAGGGCCCCACTATTGTACCAGATTATAGATTCATAATAATACATATTATCACCTATTTTTGTTATAGATTTTTTTATTAGGCTACTGTTTTAATTGTTTATTTAGCTGCAATGTCTTTAGCCATACAAATTTAAAATGTCACAAGAATAAGATTCTGTGTTTCTTACTTAGGAAATAAACTCTATGCAACCCTGTTTTAAATAAATAAACTGCCCCCGACACTTCATTTAAACCTTAAAATGTTACATGGGGATTCAAACTGAATGTCAGTGTTCTTTTACATTTTCATTGGTTTTATATTGAAAGCATACTATTTAGTTAGTCTGCTATTTTGTGTAGCCAAGTCAACAAAATCAGTCTGATTTGTTCAATCAATGCTCTTTTTTTAAAATGTTCTTCCTTTGCTATGGCGGGTATCAATGTCAGTCATCTCCAATTTCGTGAATGATTCACAAAACAATAATTTAGCATATTAAAGACTAGCTTCATCATTTCCATTTTCTGACGTGATCGGCTGGCAATCTTCCTTCATCAGTTTTGTCGTCTGTGCAGCGGCTCTACTGGAATGCAGCAAATTTATGTTGTAATGTGCCATTTATATTTAAACAAAACGCTTGACTTTAATAAACAGTTACCTATCTAAGTATCAAGAATGGTAAAACATAAACGCTGTCAGCCAACAGCATGTAGGCTACAATGAGATTCGATCTCAGATCGCTTGAAGCTCCGTGAATGTCATGATTCTGCCCTCGTGTCCTTGATTTTCTCTAGTCTTGAGGCAGGATCATGACAGACCCACGTTTTGTGTGCAAGCACATGGCCTTGTGTTCGGGCTTTGTGCTTGCGTTGTCTTGTCACTTAACCCCGCCCCCTTGTTCTCCTCTTTAGCCTTCATTGTTGTATCAGTTTCACCTGTTGCCATTTATTCGTTTCTCCCTATTTAATCCCCTTGTGTTTGGGCTTTGTGCTTGCGTTGTCTCGTCACTTAACCCTGCCCCCTTGTTCTCCTCTTTAGCCTTCATTGTTGTATCCGTTTCACCTGTTGCCATTTATTCGTTTCTCCCTATTTAATCCCCTTGTGTTTGGGCTTTGTGCTTGCGTTGTCTCGTCACTTAACCCCGCCCCCTTGTTCTCCTCTTTAGCCTTCATTGTTGTATCAGTTTCACCTGTTGCCATTTATTCGTTTCTCCCTATTTAATCCCCTTCTGTTTGCTGTCCTGTGCCGGTTCATTGTCTATCATACGTTGTCAAACTTTGTGTGAAACTACCCGTGAGTTACCTGTTGTAAGTCTTGTCTGGAAAGTAGTTTTTGATCTTGTATTTAGTTGTGTCTAGTTTCTTTTCTGAGTCTTAGTCTTTTGTTGTCTGTCATTTAGTGCTAATAAAATTATTAAGCCTATTTGGAGAGAGAGAGAGATGTTTATAATGTAACAATATGTCAGTCATCGTGTGATAGACTACTTGTTCTGAGCAGGTGTTGTCAGTGAACAGGCTGTAAAACTGTTGGCTAAGTTACAGTAACTCATGAAAAACTGATGGTAATTATCTGGGAAACATTTTCTAACAGCAGTCAAGTTGTCATTGTTTGTGTCAAACAAGTTGTGAATTTGTTGTAACATTAAAACAGGAGATCATGAGGAGATCCAGTGTTTTCCTCTGTGTCTGTGGGTGAACGAAACTTTCGGAAGATCACGTGAACAATTCCTTTTTTCCCCATTGGTTGTTACGTTAAATCTTACCCAGATACAATAGTACTATTTTCTGATTGGCTATTTTGTAGCCCCTTTCTTTTTTTGATTGGCTGTTAAGTGGCAGGCTCAACTAAGAACTCCAGGGGTGACACGTCGCGGCGACGCGCTTGTTTCCTGCCGGTTCCATAGTGACAGCGGCGCGGCCAGAGAAGTTTTGGGCGCTGCGGCATATTAAATATATTATAAAGTTTTTCCGCGTGAGAAATACAATGTGTGGCGGGAGTGCGTGACAAAAGACTGAAATGAGTGACACTTGAGAGCCCTGGCTATCGTCGGACCACTGTTATGCTAATGTCTTATGCTCTTGGAAAGCCTAATTGATGTAGCCTAATATTTTTCTATTGCAATGTTTTGTCTTGAAATGTTTTCATTATTCAATTTAATTTCAGTATTGTGATTATGAATTCGTTTAGCTACGTATCACTAGAATTTATCTGTTACCACATTTCAATCACTCTCAATGAGCCGCGGCGCGGTGGCAGATTACGCAATGGAGAGAATAAACTGACACTTTTCAAAGTCTGCGATTGTAGCGCCTCTTAGTGGTCAAAGGCAGCAAATACACACCCGCGGCGGTAAAAGTATTATTCTGGTTGAGTACCAACTGTACACAATCACTGTAAACACACGGCCAGTAAGCTCCTCTTCCGTGCCTGAGCCGATGGTGCCTAAGCAGACGCTCTTGACTGGTGCTGGCAAAGCTGCAGAAGCGACGCTTCATAGAAAACTTAGCACAAAAATAAGAGGAGAAAATTAACACAGTGACATACTTCGCAACTGTTCACGTTAATGCTGTTGAGCTTCAGGGCTAAAACACACAAAGGTAGGGCTGGGTATTGTTCAAAATCTTTCGATCCGGTGCCAATTTCGATACCTCAGTTTCGATACCGGTTCAATCCATTTTAACAAGATTACATAACACATTACCTCAGGAAAAACTTTGGTTTTATTTTTTCAGTTTGACTAATGCACCTTAGCCAGTGCACAAAGGAGCAAGAAATGTTTTATAAAGAGCTCATGCTCACCGAAGCGGATTTTTTTTTTATAACTTAATTAGTAATATTGTGAAATAGTATTACAATTTAAAATCTTATTTGAATATATTTCAAAATGTAATTTATTCATGTGATGTCAAAGCTGAATTTTCAAAATCATTACTTCAGTGTCACATGACCCTTCAGAAATATGAAACCAGTTTGCTGCTTAATATTTTGGAAACTATGATACATTTTTTTCGTGAGTATTTGATGAATAAATTCAAAAGAACAGCATTTAAAAACGAAATATTTTGTAACATTACACACGTTTTAATGTCACTTTTGATAACTTTAATGCATCCTTACTGAAAAAAGATTCTGACTAACCAACACATTTTTGAACGGCAGTGTACATTCAGTAGGTTATTATTTATTGCAATATAAACAATGGAGTGATCAACAAGGTATCTCTTCATTTACCAGTCGAAGACGGAGCAACTTTCTGCTCTAATGTTTCATCATATTTGTCGTGGTACCGGTCTTTGCAGCAATTATTTTACGGGAAATACTGCATCGCGCGCTGTTGGCATCGAGCCTGGAGAAATGTACCCACACTTTTGATCGACTTTTCCACATCTTTAAGGTATTATGTGTGTGTGCTCGCGTCTCATATGAATATGTGCGCGTAGAGTTTGTGTGTGTGTGCTCGCGTCTCATATAAGTATGCGCGTGGAGAGTTTGTGCGTGCGCGTGCGTCTCATATGAGTGCGTCTCGTGTGTGTAGTAGAGTTTGCGTGTATGTGCGTGAGTGACTTTGTGTGTGTCGTTGTGCATTTCATGTGTATTTGTTTGAGCACTGACGTTGACGTTAGGTATCGAAATCTGGAACCGAACAACATGTCATTTTTTGATACTTCATAGTATCGAGGCAATTCGGTCAGTAACGTTACCTAAAAAGTATCGAACTCGGTACCAGCCCTACACAAAGGTCGCATGCTAGAAGCTATATCTATCTAGTTAACTACCGTATCAAACCGAAGTTTTGCATCACAGTTTTAGCTCGTTAGTTTTACCTTGGTTGCAGCGCATGGTCACGAGCAGCAATGTGAACTATAACCACCGCCGGTGATTCGGTTTCAGGTCAATGAGCAAAGCAGACATGCATAAAACAATGACATCATTCATCGAGAATAACAAACATACCGGCAACACAAATCTTTCAATTAATATGTGGACAAGAATTATATTGAGCTTAGCTGTTCAAAATAAGCTAGCTTCTAACCGATTAGTTAGTGGGGGATTTTGTATTGACAAACGCCTCGCCTGGTAATGATTTATCTATTTTGTTTCGCGCAATGAAATGTAATACAAATACCAAAGGCATATACATATTCATATGATTAGCTTACCTGTTAGAAGGAATGTTTCTCTTCGACAAAGACGTCAGGGAAAGTTACCGCTGGCATCGTAACAAGATGGCGGACGCAAACTTTCAAACTGTCGAAGGGAGCTCCTAGGAAAATCCTTGGAAACCCCTTCGCAGCCGGTTGCCATGACAAATTTCAAATGAGCATGCGCAGATAAGTTGACCTCACTTTAACTGGGTGTCAACTACAACTTCAAAACAAAATCAACTCAATTTATAAAGTAAGATGAACTTTTACTCAGAAACGTCTGAAAGTTAGTTCAAGTGGCTTACAACAGATAGTTAGTTCAAGTGGCTACAACAGATAGATATGCTGCGCATGCGTCGCGAGTGAGCGCTGTGTTTGTGTTTGAAGCTCCGTCGACCTGATTCATAAATCGTTGATTTTGTTCTTTACACTCATTTAGAAACGAGCATTTTCTATTTTTCCAGCGTGTGAACATATCTCCGATACTACTCTCTGTAAAAAACAATCGGATTGCTTTGATATCGCTAGTTATATCCAACTTTCCGAACTTCCGTTACTATCTCTAACGATAGCCCGCTAGCATTGCTCGCGTGGCCTCGCCTATCGACCGTCTTATTTACACTCGAATCACTGAAATCGCTCTGTTTGTGTTGGAGTTTGTGTTTGTGCTTCGAATCGCTTGTTGTGTTTAAAGTTTGTGTTGTGCTTGTGCTTCGAATCGCTTGTTTGTGTTTGAAGTTTGTGTCTGTGGTCGAACCGCTTTGGTTGTGTTTGGAGTTGTGTTCGAATCGCTTGTTTGTGTTTGTGTTTCGAATCGCTTAACTGTTAACGTTAGTTTGTGAGCGTGTGAACATATCTCCGATACTACTCTCTATAAAAAACAATCGGATTGCTTTGATATCGCTAGTTATATCCAACTTTCCGAACTTCCGTTACTATCTCTAACCATAGCCCGCTAGCATTGCACGCGTGGCCTCGCCTATCGACCGTCTTATTTACACTCGAATCACTGAAATCGCTCTGTTTGTGTTGGAGTTTGTGTTTGTGCTTCGAATCGCTTGTTTGTGTTTGAAGCTTGTGTCTGTGTTCGAACCGCTTTGGTTGTGTTTGGAGTTTGTGTTTCGAATCGCTTAACTGTTAGTTTGTGAGCGTGTGAACATATCTCCGATACTAACGTTACTCTCTATAAAAAAACAATCGGATTGCTTTGATATCGCTGGTTATATCCAACTTTCCGAACTTCCGTTACTATCTCTTTTGCTAGCATTTGCACGCGTGGTCTCGCCTATCGACCGTCTTATTTACACTCGAATCACTGGAAGGATACGGGTTCTATCCATGATTTCAGTCCTAAATTAGTAGTGATATTGGTAGCATCACTGCTAATTTATTGTTCATCTGTCATAATGGCGAATATATCGGATGTGTGTCTACCTCTGAGTGCAGGTGAGGACACGTTTGAGCTGCATTCGGTGCGGTTGGAGCTGGAGTCCGTGGAGAAGCAGATCCGTGATCTGCTGGGGAGGCAGGCCGAGCTGCGAGACCGACGATCAGCGCTTGAAGCATCACGCGCCGATGCTCACAAGTCAGTGGTTAGTAACTTTTCGACTCCGGCCTCCTCTACTCCGTGTATTTCTCTGCACAGGACCCGAGCACCCCTGGTTTCGTTTACCCCGACACCGACACAGCACCATGGACCCTGGATGATGCCACAGCGGAAGACACGAGCCAGGACCAGAGCAAGGACCTCTCCGCCCCTCCCGGTCTTCGAGATCTCCACCCGGAACCGCTTCTCCCCTCTTCGCGAGACGGAACGCGACGACGCTGTGATCATCGGCAGTTCCATGGTCCGGCATGTCCGCGCTACCTCAGGTAAAGGTATGGTGCGCACTCACTGCTTTCCTGGTGCTCGTGTTCTCGATGTCGCTGCGCAGGTCCCCGAGATCCTGAACGGTGACGAGCGCGTCGGAGCTGTCGTGCTGCACGCGGGGGTGAACGACATCAGGCTGCGGCAGAGAGAGGTTCTGAAGAGGGACTACAGGAGCCTGATCGAGACGGTACGCAGAACATCGCCTGAAGCAAAGATCGTCGTGTCTGGACCGCTTCCCACGTACCGACAAGGACAAGAAAGGTTCAGTAGATTGTTTGCACTAAATGAATGGTTGATGTCATGGTGTAATGAACAGAGACTGCTCTTTGTAAATAATTGGAATCTGTTTTGGGAGCGACCTAGGCTCTACCGTGCTGATGGCCTGCACCCCAGCAGAATCGGAGCGGCTGTTCTGTCGGACAACATCTCCAAGACGTTACACACCATATGACTAGTAAGTCAAAGTCCAAATCACATTCTTTGCTGTCCCAAATTAATTGATATAAGTACCAGTGTAGAACACTATATAGAAACTGTGTCTATTCCTCGTTTAGTGAGGCCAAACAATAAATCTACTGCAGGATCTAAGAAAAATCTAATTGTGATTAAACCAGAAAATCTCAATATTAGTGAACAAAAAACAATTTCTAAAGCTAGGTCTTCTAAACATTAGATCGCTTACACCTAAGGCGGTTATTGTAAATGAAATGGTCACTGATAATAGCTTCGATGTACTTTGCCTTGAAACCTGGCTTAAACCAAATGATTATTTCGGTCTTAATGAGTCCACTCCACCAGGATACGGTTATAAGCATGAGCCCCGTCTGATTGGTCGTGGCGGCGGTGTTGCAACAATCTATAGAGATATTCTGAATGTTACTCAGAAAACAGGCCACAGGTTTAATTCGTTTGAAGTACTTGTTCTAAATGTTACGCTCCTAGATGTAAGAAAGAAATCCCTATTATCTCTAGCCTTGGCTACTGTATATAGACCACCAGGGCCTTACGCTGATTTCCTAAAAGAGTTTGCAGATTTTCTCTCAGATCTATTGGTCAATGTCGATTAGGGCTGTCACTTTTGAGAGAAATCAAATTCGAACGGATATCAAATATCAAGCAATGTATTCGAATATATTCGAATATCTACGACCCCCCCCCCCCCCCCCCAAAAAAAACAAAAAAAACAAAAAAACACACATAACGGAGATTCAATCACATATTTATTAACAGTCATAGCCTGTCTGAACATTTTTTTTTTTACTTCATGTTTGAAACAGCTGGTAATCAACTTTAGTGCCACTATGCATAGCCAATCACAACATTAGGCTACATGAAAAAAAACTGAATCGGAACAGCACGGCACAAACAATAACGTTACAACTTAAACAGCAGCCAGGAGTAAGGCATATAGCAGCCTAATTCATTTTTTTATATTGTTTGCTAGAAACACCAATCTATCGACTTGATCTGGATCAAGTGCGGCTCTCTTTTTATTCACGATGTTCCCCGCGGTGGAGAACACGCGTTCGGAGCGCACAGACGTGCCTGGCACACACAGGTATTTGCGCGTCAATGTTGAGAGAAGTGGGTATTTGTTGCAGCCTGTGTCTCTCCACCAATGCAGCGTGTTGCTGTCTGCGGGGAGAGGAGGTTCAGTCATGTAGTTTTTAAGCTCCTGGATACCATTAGTGTTGTGTGTGGGCGAGTCGATCGATTTATACATGTCCCCAAACAAGCTTCCCATGGCACCTAAGGCCGGAGCCACGTCTTCCCTCTTTTGCGCACAATCGCCGTCGATCTCACTCTCAGCTTCCTTCAGCTCCTGAGATAAGCTTTCAATTACGAGGTGTTTCTGCCCAGGCGAAAGGTGAACCAAGCGGCTGAACCGGGGGTCCAGAAGGGCCGCTTTATTGAGAAGCATCCATTCATTGCTGTTTTCACTGTAGCGCGGTTTGAAATTGTCGACCATCCTCGCTAAGAATGGAAATAAAATGAATGAATCAATTATTATTATTATTATTTATCAATTATAGCTACCTTTAAACATAACAGTATCTGAAACTAATTGTTTTATTTTTAGCTCGTGTTATATTAACTGTCAATTTTCTATTTATTCCCCCGAAAAAAACGAATTTAACGAAATTATAATTTCGACATTAATGGAATTAGGCCGTTAATGTTAAGAATTAGCCTGTGCTAAAAAGGAATAGAACGAAAATGACAAGCCTACCTTTCATTTCTTTGATAGCTGCTCTCTGTGTTGCGTTAGGAGTGGTCAGCTGAGAGAGCATAACATGTTGCAGAGGGAGGACGGCGGATGCTGTAGGGTAGGCATCGGTGGAGAGGGCCTGAGTTGCAATTTTGAAAGGTTTCAGTGTGTCTTTTAGTTGTTCAACCACAGACCACTCCGAAGTGCTGAGTTCCAAGTGAGACATTTTCTTTTCAAAAATGACCGCGGCCACGGCTGCTTGCTGTTCGGAGGCACGGCAGATCATGTCATATGTCGTGTTCCATCTCGTGACTCAGTCATTTATCAGTCTCTCCTTTTTTAGTCCGAGAAGCTCCTGCTTTGCCTCTAACAGGCAGCAGTCACCAGGAGACTTTCCAAAATGAGCTGCCGTCTGTTTAAGGCGAGAAAGGGCAGTATCAATAGCCTTCACGTCTAGTCCTTTGCGCACGGCTAGGTTTAGAGTGTGCGCCAAGCAAGGTACATGTATGAGGGCTAAATCGCGTATGGCTTTCACATAATTCTGCGCATTGTCTGTGGTGACCGCTATTACTGCTTCACGGGATATATCCCAGTCGTCCAGGGTGTTGCTGATGCTCTCTGCGACATGGGCAGCTGTGTGACTTCCCCTTAGCTCTTTCGTACAAAGAACGAAATTCTCGAGGTCCCATGTGTCTGAAATGAAGTGAGCTGTGATTGTCACGTAAGCATGTGTGGCCAGTGATGTCCACCCGTCTGTAGTTAGAGCGAGTTTCTTGTCCTGCAGTAAGGTCTTAATGTTTTCTCGTGTGGTGTCATACAACTTTACTATGCGGGCTGACATAGTGGTGCGACATGGAATTGTGTATCGTGGCTCCAGTTCCATTATGAGGTCCTGAAACCCGTCTCCCGAAATTATACTTATAGGTCTCATATCCCTGCAAATAAACCTTGCCATCTTATCGGTGATGGC
This sequence comes from Phoxinus dragarum, assembly GCA_033366665.1. NCBI lineage: Eukaryota > Metazoa > Chordata > Actinopteri > Cypriniformes > Leuciscidae > Phoxinus > Phoxinus dragarum. The sequence continues at coordinate 138,360 of JARPMJ010000473.1, read as the reverse complement.
CTTTACCCGTGCATCTGGCAAGGTGCCGACCGGTTGTGCAGGAAAGTATGCAGTCATGCGATGTTGGACGGCTGGCGATGCTCTGGCCGTCTGCTGTGTCTCTGACGCCGCTGCCTCATTTGGATGGTAACTCGACAGGTGAGCGCGAAGATTGGATGTCGAGGATGCGTATGTAAACCGTTTTTTGCAAATTCGGCAAACTACCTTATCTTTAACGGTTATTTTACCATCTACGGCGTAGAACCCAAAATGTTTCCAGACACTACTTTTTAGGTGAGTTGGGGTCGTAATTGTCCGCTCATGTGCGTTCTCTTCCATTTTCAAAACAGGGTGGCTAATGTAATTCATAGAATGTTTTGGCTTGGCTATTATTCGCGCTTGATTTGGCATGGGCCTATGCTACAATACGTTTAGAGCGCCCTCTACTGGATGAGATGTCAAACAATAAAATAAAATAAACGCGATACATTGGCACTTTAAAAACCGGATAGTTTATTTATAGTTCGAATACGGATATTTCACGTCATGTTCGAATGCATATTCGAATATCGAATAAAAAGTGACAGCCCTAATGTCGATAAGGCAATAATTGTTGGAGATTTCAACATACACGTTGATAACACAAATGATGCGTTAGGAGCTGCGTTTACAGATTTATTAAACTCCTTTGGGGTCAAGCAAAACGTTAGTGGTCCCACTCATCGTCTTAATCATACTCTAGATTTAATTATATCATATGGAACCGATCCAACCGATATAGATATTATACCGCAAAGTGATGATGTCACTGATCATTACATGGTAACTTGCATACTACGTACGGCTGAAATGTGTCATGTTGCGCCACGTTATCGACCAGGCAGAACAATCCTTCCAACCACTATAGATAGATTCTTGAATAGCTTACCTGATCTATCTCCGCTCCTCAGTGAACCTAAACAAACAGAGGAACTAGAGGAAATGACTAGCAGTATGAGCACCATTTTCTCTAGTACATTAGAAACTGTTGCACCAATTAGATTAAAAAAGGTTAGAGAGAAAACTAAAGCACCATGGTACAACAGTGCTACGCATGTTATCAAGAGAGAAACTCGTAACTTAGAGCGCAAATGGAAACAAACTAATTTAGAGGTCTTTAGAATCGCGTGGAAAGACAGTATGTCACGTTATAAAAAGGCTCTAAAAGCAGCCAGGGCTGAGCATCTCCGCAAACTAATAGAAAATAACCAAAACAATCCAAGGTTTTTATTTAACACCGTGGCTAGATTAACAAATAAACAGACATCACCTGAACAAAATATTCCGTTACATTTTAATAGTAATGATTTCATTAATTTCTTCACTGAGAAAATAGAAAGCATCAGAAACACAATTGTAAATGTACAATCTTTGACAGCGTCTTATGATTCAGCCTCAATTATCGCCCCTCAAGAACAACTACAGCGCTTTACAACTATAGGACAGGAAGAGCTAAATAAACTTATCACTGCATCTAAACCAACAACATGTTTATTAGATCCAATACCCACTAAACTACTGAAAGAAGTGTTACCTGTAGTGGAAGAGCCTCTTCTCAATATTATTAACTCGTCTCTATTTTTAGGACATGTTCCAAAAACATTCAAGCTGGCAGTTATAAAACCTCTTATTAAGAAACCACAATTAGATCCAAATAACCTAGCAAATTACAGACCCATTTCAAATCTTCCATTTATGTCTAAAATACTAGAAAAAGTTGTGTCCGCTCAATTGTGCTCTTTCTTGCAAGAAAACGATATCTATGAAAAGTTTCAGTCTGGATTCAGGCCACATCATAGCACAGAAACTGCGCTGGTTAAAATTACAAATGATTTACTTTTAGCTTCTGACCAAGGCTGTATCTCAATACTAGTTTTACTTGATCTTAGTGCTGCGTTTGACACTATAGATCATAAAATACTCTTAGATCGACTTCAAAATTACACTGGTGTTCAGGGACAGGCATTAAGCTGGTTTAGATCGTACCTATCAGACCGTTACCATTTTGTCCATTTAAATGGGGAAAAATCAAAGATAACGTCAGTAAATTATGGAGTGCCGCAGGGATCTGTGTTAGGCCCCCTGCTATTCTCAATTTATATGCTGCCACTTGGTAATATTATAAGAAAACATGGAATAAGTTTCCACTGTTATGCTGATGACACTCAATTATATATTTCATCTAGACCAGATGATAACACTAAATTATCTAAAATGACAGAGTGTGTTAAAGATATAAAATATTGGATGACGTGTAATTTTCTTCTATTAAATTCAGATAAAACGGAGGTATTACTGATTGGTCCAAAAAACTGCCCACAAAACCTCTTACAATACAACCTTAATCTAGATGGACATCCTGTTACTTTATCCTCTACAGTAAAAGACCTGGGTGTTATACTAGACCGCAACTTGTCTTTTGAAAATCATATTTCAAATGTCACAAGAACAGCCTTTTTCCACCTTAGAAACATTGCTAAGCTACGTAATATGCTATCAGTTTCTGATGCAGAAAAGTTAGTTCATGCATTCATGACCTCGAGACTAGATTACTGTAATGCTCTATTAGCTGGTTGTCCTGCATCCTCCGTAAACAAGCTACAGTTAGTCCAAAATGCAGCCGCTAGAGTTCTTACTAGGTCAAGAAAATATGATCATATAACACCAATTTTATCATCTCTACACTGGTTACCTATTAAGTTCCGTATCAATTACAAAGTATTGTTACTGACCTATAAAGCCCTAAATGGTTTAGCTCCTGTGTATTTAAGAGATCTTCTATCGCCATATAATCCATCGCGCTCTTTAAGATCGCTAAATTCGAGGCTTCTGGTCGTACCTAGGATATCTAAGTCCACTAAAGGAGGGAGGGCGTTTTCACATCTAGCTCCTAAACTCTGGAATAGCCTTCCGGATACTGTCCGAGGCTCAGACTCGCTCTCCCAGTTTAAAACTAGATTAAAGACGCATCTCTTTAGCCAAGCATTCACATGATGCATCCCATACCTTTTATACTACAGTTAAATCAGATCAAATGCATTCATATTATGAACAGCAGCTACGCTAATTATTTCCCATCTACCTTTTTTGTTGTTATCTCGGGACGCCTGTCCCGAGATAACTCAAATAGAGTTCGTCAGCTCCAGTTATGTATCCAGCCTCTCATGGAGACTTCAGATGCCCCAACGCCTGTGATGAGACGACTCGATGCCTGTGAAGAGACGACCCAACACCGGCGATATGTTATGCCCTAAATTTCATGATTAACTAACTGTATTTTTGTATGTATATTTTTGAAATGCATTTTCTGTAAAGCTGCTTTGAAACAATGTGTATTGTGAAAAGCGCTATACAAATAAACTTGAATTGAAAACTTGAAAACTTGAATAGTTCAAGTTCCAACTAGCAATTTTATTGTCAGTGAATGCAATAATCTTAGTAAGGTGAACAATTTTGAGTTGTCGTTTTTACAGTGAACTGCACCTGAAATTTAGACTGGAGAATCCTGAGGTCAAAACCTCTTATGCAGTTTTGCAGACAGCGACCTTTTTGAGTTGTTAAACCCACCTTAGCAGAGAGAGAAACATGCCTGTGTAAGCTGCATTCAAACATGCAGTTCATGGCCAATAGGCTGTTCTTTCATAAAATCAAGACATCTAAACTCACCGATCTAATTAATTCAGTTTCTTAATGCATGTACAGGGAGTGCCTGGATTGCAGAGACAAAAAACTTAAAACATCTGCCTTCGATGATGGGGAACAGACGTGGTGGTTCCAATGGAGAAGCATCGGGGAAAACAGGGAGGAAAAAGAAAAAAGATGGGTCCAAAGAAATTATTAAAGTGCACTATACAGCAAAGGAAAAAGTGCATGGGCCTATGCATAAACTGTTCGAAGACTTTTCAGACCAACTCCCCAAAAAGATGGGAAAGCACATCCAAAACATAAAACATCAATACCTTTCTTTGAAAGGGTTAAAAGAAAACATAAAGGAAGACAGTATTGTTTTACAGATAGACTTTGCAGAAAATTATATCTGCAAGTATGCAGAGGAGATCCAGGCCGCCAATTATGGTGATTCACACAAGCAGACAACTCTTCATACTGGTGTTGCTCACTCGAAGAATGGCGTGGTGTCCATTTGCACCATCAGTGAATGCATGCACCACGACCCATCCGCAATCTGGGCCCACCTGAAAAAAGTGCTTCCCTATCTAAAAGAATTGAACACAGCAGCAACCACCCTGCATGTTATAAGCGATGGCCCAACCAGCCAATATAGATCCAAGAAGAACTTTTTCTTTTTGAGCAAAATTCCTTATGAGATGGGATTCCAGAAGGTAACATTGAACTTTTGGAAGCTGGACATGGAAAGGGTCCATCTGATGGAGTTGGTGGCCCAGGGCATTGACATCCTAAACGGCAAGGTGTTGTATGAAAAACTTAGGGACCAGCCCTCATCTGTTCAGCTTATGTACGTCACTGAGGAGGAAATTGAAAGGATGGACAGTGTGCTGCCTGAGGACCTGATCACCATCAAAGGAACAATGCAGATTCATCAGGTATCTATCTCACTCACTCAATCACAAACACTCACTCACTCACGCACACACATGCACACACACACACACATGCACACACACACACACAGCCCACCATCATCATAATCATGAGAGTTAAGCAATTAAACATTTTTCTTTAAGATTGTGTCTACAAGACCGGGAGACATATCTTGGCGGGTCTTAAGCTGCTTCTGCTCAGAGCCCCAAATCTGCCAGTGTTTTGGTCTGCAACATGTGGAACGGCCCGGAGCACAGAGGCCTGAGTCGGCTTTAGGCCTACCAATCCCAACTCTCAAATCTCAAGACATCACTCTTCTACATGAGGGACTGATTGGAAGCTGGTGTGTGGTCCGCTATGATGGGAATCCTTATGCAGGCCTAATCCAAGATGTGAACTCAGAAAATGGAGCCTTGGTGAAAACCATGAGCCAGATAGGCAAGAACAGGTGGTACTGGCCTATGAATGATGACATAATTTGGTATCAGCCAGAGGACGTTGTAAGGTTGGTCCCAGAGCCTCAGCCAGTGACGAAACGTCACATGATGTTGGATACATTAGTGTGGGAGGAAGTACTCACCGAATTTGACTGTGAGTGAACCTTGGGTAATATACGGGTGATTTTAAATTCAAACAGAAAGTATGAATTTATAACCCAAATCAATCAAATCTAATATATATAGTTTCTTGTATTTCTTTTCAATTTGGCATATTTTAAAAATGTTGAACACTTGTCCCTTGGGTTCACCTGTTCATCTGTGAGTGAACCTTGGCCCATATACACTGCTCTGGTTCAGGGAGTGGTGAAACATTTCACATTTTCACAGAAATTATCATTTTTATTTTTTATGAAAACATGAGGATGATTGTGTTTATGATATTGTTTTTGTTTCAAATAATTTGTGACGCATGGAATGAGTTATCTTTTTTATTACTACTGCTGTTAGTCCAGTTGTTCATCAATACACTATCCCTGTTTAAAATAAAAATAAGAATAAACTTCAAACTTGAATTTGAGATTAATTTTGTCCTACACATTGAGGTCATGACTCACTTTTGCATTTCCATCATTTATAATTCTACTACAGGTTTAATATCTGAAATGTTATTTTCACCATATCCCTTGTCATTTCCACAACCACAAATATTTTTGGGTAAAACATTTAAAAAAAAATAAAGTTAAGGTAATGATGGTGGCGGTGTTGATTATTTAGCAGTTAAGGGTAAAGTATATGTATATGAGTTGAAAAATATCAGATTTGAAAATGTCAGAAATATGAATGAAAGGTTTCAGTGGCTTAGTGTTCAGCGGGTTTTTTTTTTGGTGTTAACTTTGTAAAATCTTAACAGTTGTATTTCAGATAAATAAATCAATTTACAATTTGGAAAGATGCAAGTGTGATGTGTAACCCACCCAATATATTTATAACTACAAATATTTCAACATTTTTGGTAGAAAACATGTTTTTGTGCGGTTGTGGAAATGACAATTTATTTTGTGATGTCTGGAAATTAAAAAACAAACAAACATATTATTTCATAAAAATCAGCACAGCCAACTTCAGGGCAGGTATCTAGGCATACTGGGGAAACAAATTATGCCAGTAATATTTTAATTAAAAATGTTTCATTTTATGAAAATATCCAGGTCTAAAATGTACCATAGTTGGAGAATCACTCAGGGGTGAAAGTGGACACCCCTGTCGAGTGCCCCTATGCAACTCAAATTGGGGTGATCTATCGAGATTAGTTAACACTGATGCGCAGGGATGGTGATACAACATGCTGACCCAGGAAGAAAACCTATCGCCTAAATTAAATTATTTAATAGTGGATGTAATTCCATTCAACTTAATCAAAAGCTTTTTCTGCATCTAATGCGATCATTTAGAGTGGGAATTTAGCTTAGAATAGACTATATTTAGGAAACGTCTAACATTAAAAAAGAAAAATATTTTGGGGATAAAGCCAACTTGGTCAGGATGATTAATAGTTGAAATACATTTGTTTAATCTTGTTGCCAAAATTTTAGTGAACACTTTTAAATCTGTATTGAGAAGAGAAATTGGACGAAAAGACACATCAGTCTCATCCTTGCCTTTCTTAAGAAGTAAAAACATATTGGCAGAGTATAGAGAAGAGGGAAATTTCTGCTTAATGAAGGAATGATTGAACATCCGTAACATAAGGGGTACAATTTTATCTGCATATTTCTTATAAAATTCGAAACTGAAGAGATCAGGGCCAGGGGTCTTCCCGTTAGGAAAGGCATTAATTGTGTCTATTATCTCTTGAATTGTAATATCAGCATTCAAGATTTCCTGGTCCGCTTCACTTAATTTTGGGAGGGAAAGTGAACGAAGAAAGTACCTCAGATGATACTGACGTCTTAGATTTGTACAAGTCTGCAAAAAATTCCATAAAACGTATATTGATATCCTTTGGATTAATCAATATTTTACCATCCTTGTCAGCTATACTATGAATTGATCTACTGGCATAAGAACCCCTCAACTGACGTGCTAATAATTGATCTGGTTTATCCCGGATCTCTAAATGTTTCTGCTTAATTTTTAATAACATCTTATTCACCTGGTCTGACATGATCTTGTTGTATTCAAATTTAAGTGACCTAATGTCATTTAGAACACAAGAGTTATTGGTATCCCTATATAGTTTTTCCAATTGGGCAAGACGAGCCCATCTATCTCTACCAGGCGTTTCTGTCTGCGTTTCTTTACTGCTGACTCATAAGAAATGATGTGCCCCCTCATCACAACTTTAAAAGTTTCCCATAACACTGAATCAGAAACATCTCCTTTATCGTTGATCTCTATAAACTCTGTTCAAAGAATCCAAAATATGCTGACTAAATTTCTCATCTAAAAGGAGGCAAGTATTAAATCTCCTATTATAACTTGGCTTTGCCCAGCTGAAATCTAAAGATACCGTAACAGCAGAATGATCAGAGATCAGTATATTATGATACTTGGATGAAGAGACATTAGATAATAATTAAAAATCTATATATAAAAAAAAAATCTATTCTTGAATATGACTTGTGAACATGGGAAAATAATTAGTACTCCTTATCAGCCGGGTGTTGTAGCCTCCAGATGTCGACAATATCCAGTGACTCGGAAAGATGTTTAATGACTGAGGTAGAATTGAGAGAAGGATCTGAACGGACAGGAAATTTGTCCAGAACAGGGTCCAATATACAGTTAAAATCGCCACAAACTATAAAGTAAGTATCGGTTTGAGAAGGTAGAAGATTAAATACTTTACGAAAGAAAGCCGGATCGTCATAATTAGGGGCATAGAGATTTAAAAAAGTAAAATGTTGAGAAGCCATTATGCCAGTGACAAGAACATAGTGGCCGTTAGGGTCTGTTAACGTGGATATATGTTTAAACGAAACTGAGTTACGAAATAATATTGAACCCCCTCTGGCTCTGCACGAAAAAGTGGATTGAAATACCTGGGAAATCCAATTACACTTTAAACTATTCTGTTCACCATGTTTAATGTGCGTCTCTTGTAAGAAAATGATGTCAGCCGAAATGGAACGTAATAATATGACAACACTTTAAGTTGTTCAAGCCGCGCACATTCCAGCTGGCTAGTGTAATATCGCCTCCCTGTGATGAAATCATACTAGTTGCCATTTTACAGCAAACACTAATAATTCAACAGAGAAAATGTAATAACACAGATAAAATTAACGGTGAACACCGCTTCCCCAAACCAAGCAGTTTAAACAACCCATATTTACTGTAGAGCCGGAAGTCAACACAATGAGTAGCAGTGTTGCAAAAAAGAAAAACGAAAACGAGTAGGCTAGTGACTAAGGTTAAACAACCTCAAAGAGCAACCCATGTCAAAAATTCGCCTCCTTGAGACTTTGCCTCACGGTATTGAAAGACTGACACTGCTTCAGAACCTCGGAGGTGAAGTCCGGGAAGATAAGTATGCGCGCTCCGTTCTACATCATAGGTGACGACAGCCGTGCAAGACGCAGAATCTTCTCCTTATCCGGATAGTGATGCAATCTGGCCACCATATTCCGAGGACGAGAATGTGCATTTCCAATCGGGCCCGTGCGTTGGGCACGGTCAATCTTAAGAGATTTCTGAAAATTACTGGCGCCAAGGATTTTCACAAGGAAGTCGGCTACAAACTGAGTTGGATGGCCCTCCTCCACCTTTTCGGGCAGAATATTTTGCCGCCGCGAACGCCCTTCAAGGTAATCTAATTTGGATGACAGAGATTTAGATGTTTCGAACCAGTCGCGACAGTGAGCCTCGAGTTCAGAAATTCGGCTCTCGTAATCCGCACTAGCCTTTTCGAGTTCCGTAACTCGTGAAGTATCTCTTTATTACTTTTGGTTTATGCCAGTGTTTCAACACTATACCAACATCCAAATTTAAGCGCCATTTCAAAATATCTGTATATAATACAGACATATAAAGCCAAGAAAATAACTCCGAGCTCGGAGCCCTCCCTCCGGACAGCACGCCAAATACGCATTAAACTTTCCCCGTTCAAATTATATGTAAGTGTGAACTCGTGAATGCTGAACTGCTAGGACTAGTCTGTTGAATAAAACTTAATTGTATGGTGTACAATGTAGCTTATAGATATTTGATCTACTAACACAAGTGGGTAAAGCTACTTATCTGTTCAGATGCTTGTAACAACGCTAAACAATTTTTTTTTGTCTGCTTCGATTGTGTTTACAATTGGGATCATATACTGCTTTTCCCTAATCTTGATGAAAACACATTTTTGTTTTAGTGATGAAACCGGAACCACAATTGTTTCGATACTCTCCGTTACTTCGGTCACAAAATTAATACTGAAGTTTAATTGTCTGTCTGTGAATGGCGCTTTTGCTTTTTTTTGAGAGAGAGAGAGGATGACCTAGAATTAGAGGCATTGATGTGCAGTAACAATCACTAAATCCACAGTCACAATGACCCCTCAGCAAAATTAAATGCTGAATACGCAAAAAGCTTCCATCCTGAAGCATCGCGATAGAATTGATGCGCTTTCACATTTTTGTGTACGTATCGGAAGTGTACAAAATGCCATCATTTAAAATATTTTGAAGAACTGTAATGGACGAAGTACCATAATTGGAAATGTTCAGCTAATAGCAGCAAATTAGCTTGGTGCCAGTGGTTGAAATTTTGGAGTGCCAAAGAGATGTAGATTGTTTAACCTGGTGTGTGTGTGTCTGCAAGTGCAATGGTGAATTGAATTTGTTTACTTTTCCTTTCGTTTTACTGAGTCCTGTTTCTTGCTATTATTGTATGTGTCAGTGATTAACCCTTTTTCTCCAGGGTTGATTTGTTTAACGTTTTGACTCATTTGTCTAATTTGTAATTCAGTTGTGTTTTTTACTTTTGATTGTTTTCATGAGTGACTAAGGGAGGGATGTTCTTCTCCCATATCTGAAGATTGAGTATTGTCCATCCATCCATCAATCTTCTTCCGGTTATCCGGGGTTGGGTCGCGGGGGCAGCAGTCTAAGCAGAGATGCCCAGACTTCCCTCTCCCTAGCCACTTCCTCTAGCTCTTCCGGGGGGACACAGAGGCGTTCCCAGGCCAGCCAGAAGACATAGTCTCTCCAGCGTGTCCTAGGTCTTCCCCGAGCCACCTCAGCTGACCCCTCTCGATGTGGAGGAGCAGCGGTTCTACTCTGAGCTCCTCCCGAGTGACTGAGCTTCTCACCCTATCTCTAAGGGATCGCCCAGCCACCCTGCGGAGAAAGCTAATTTCCCTCACTCGTGAACAAAACCCCAAGATACTTAAACTCCTCCACTTGAGGCAGGAACTCTCCACCAACCTGAAGTAGGCAAGCCACCTTTTTCCGAGGTGAATACTTGATTGAGTATTGTGATTTTATTATTATTTTCTGTCTCTGTGTATTTAACTTTGTTAACATTAGTTGGGGAATTCTTTAGTCATTGATGGGTTTTGAGGTGTGGAAGTCTAGATAACTGTCTCCCCTTGACCACATTCATTGTTGCCCTGGGGCTGTGGTAGTGTGATATCCTGTTCACTTGAGAGTGTTGTATTTCACCGGTGTGGTGGTGTGTGAGTTGAGTGAGCTTTTTTTTGCTTTCCTTGTAGATCACTTCCAGCAGGGGGTGCCTGCCTAAAGAAGATGTCCTTCAGCCCTGCATGGTTGTGTTGATGAATGTGTTTGACCTCGGTTAGAATTCATATTTATTTTTATTTTCTATTGATGTGTTTTTTTTTGTGATTTACTGTTGCTGTATTTTTGGATTCTCATTCATTCATTTTGCTGCTAATTCCTTTGTGCATGTTTTGAATTGAGTGCTTAAAAGTGCTGTATGGAGTTTTTCTACTAAAATGAATCCATTTTTTATTACCTGTGTGTGAAGGGGTTGTAATCTCACAATAAAATGATCCACTTGGCGGGTTTTGCTATTACCTCTGAAAGCAAGTATTCCTATTTCTATGTGAAGTCTCCGGGTCGAATTTGCTGCGAAATCCAGTGACGTGACTGAGACCTGCATGCGCGCTCCCGAGCGTCTCGCCTCTCGCCTCGTCTACTGACTTTGCACTCAACAGCGACGACACTGCAACTTTATGACATGGAGTCTGCTAATACTAGGAAACGACTAGCACAACACAGACTCCACATAATAATAAAAAACAAAAGAAAGCACTCGCTTGTAAACGTATTGGTTGCAATCTGAAACATCACCGCTAGATGCCGCTGAAAACTCCATACAGCACCTTTAACCCAATGCTCTATTGGGGGGGTGATTTTATGAGTGTCTGAGGTTTATTGTAATAAAAAGAGTTTCTTTTGTAGGACCCATGACTCTGCCCATTTATTCGCTGATGATGAACTTGTGTGCTTTGAGTAGGTAAAAGGCAGTGGCTTGTAATTAATCCTTAGGGAGTAAGTCCCTAGGTGGCGTAGTCGACAAACAAAATTATATTTGAAATTACCTCCTTTGAATTAGGCTGATTCCTGTTTTGCCGGGAACCGTTCGGTCACATAAACATTCTCAAGATATCTGCTGAGAGTTTACCATTACAATCCTACCTGTAGAGCATCCCACTGGTTCAGTACTCTCTGAATGCATGTAAGCAGACTAAGCCATCTAGTACTGCAGTACCTCAGCAGCTTCAGGTTGTCAGAGTCTGTGAACTCTACAAACTCCTTGTAGAGCTCTCATCTCTTTGCACTGAAATGAGACAATGATTTTGAGTTTAGTAAGTGGTCTCAGATTGCTTAAGCTTTTTAAGGGAGTACTCTGGGTTCGGGTCGAGCTCGCAGCACGCCAAATACGCATTAAACTTTACCCCCTCAAATTATATGTAAGTGTGAACTCGTGAATTATTAGACATAGAGTTGTGTGCTTTCATTTTACATTTACCTTTTGTAGGTATGATGGTATCCCAACTAAAATGTCCTCTACTGGAAGTTTGGTTGCTTTGATGCCACAACCAGTGGCAAGCTGGACAATGTGGCAAATGCAGCCAAGGTCCTGGACATTAGGCTGACTTCCTCTTAGTCTGCTAATCACTGAATTGTGTCTGCCTTTCATTACACTTGCATTGTTAGAGTTGAAGGCAATGACTTTCTCCCATGGAATGCCTCTTTTGCTATTGGAAAAGGGAAATCAAAACAATATGCCCATAATTACAAAATAAACTATTTTACAAAAGCTTTTATGTAAACTGTGATCACATGAAACTTAAATAAAAAATGTTCTAGTTGTTATAATTAAATGCAAACTAGATAAACACATTGCAGTTACCTGACCTCAATGCTTCGGACAGCTTTTCAAATAGGTTCCCTTTCAAGGGAACTCAAGCTGCGTTGAGACGCGGTGGGAACGCCTTGCGTGATTGCGTCGTGAAGCACATGTAAAATCAGTCCAATGGAAACGGGAGACGTCATGGGCGGGTGACGTCACCGACCAGGAAGCTATAAAGCACTCCCGCGATCAGAAAACACTAGCTTTGTTGCCTTCAGCAAGTGCTCTCTGTATGTCTGTCCATGTCTATTTATTGTTGTCTGTCTCAGTATCTAGATATATATTATGAAGAAACAAGAATTCAAAACGTTGTGTTGTTCCCTACCCTCGTTTCATCTCGGGTGGGGACGCGCATCAGCTTTGCGTTGCTTGTTTGGGAGTAGAGCATAGTATACCCAGTCAGTTCTCGCGGGGGCTGACTGAGTTGCGAGAGGTTGTCTGTTTCACCTCGCTCCCGCCGGGCGTTCTTCGAGGAGGACGTTTGGTGCGCGCTTCCCGAGGCGCGAGTCCCGCTGCTGCCGAGGCACAACGGCGACGCGCATCTCGGGGAGCGCAAATGGATCTAACAGCGAGGTTTGAGACGGGCGCGCCCTATCTCTGCCTTCACGTGTTAAATCCACTGGCTTATCTCGGGGAAAAGCACGCGCTGCGGTTTCTTTTCCCCGGGATGAGACTCTCGTGCGGCGATCTCCAGTTCCGAGGAATTGGTGATCGTTAATGTTTAAGAGGATATATGTTTATAGCCTTTATATATATATATATATATATATATATATGAATAAAGCAGATGTGTGTTTTCAATGAATAAATAAATAAGTCAGCTCATAACTCTGTTGTATAAAGAGGAGTTTATTGTGCTGATTGCCAAGTTAAATGTTTTCTGGCCAGCTGAACATTATGAGAGTGAGAATATAATTATATCTCAGCCTCCTCGTCGGGGATTGTCGTTTTTTCCTATCTCCACACTGAGGAGTTGAGATCGTGGAATAAACCGGTTTCTATTTTATGTGTTTATCCCCAAAACTTCTACTAAAGTAATGTTTTGAGTATTAAATGTCATAGAATGACAGTGCCTCGGGTTAAAGAGACGCTTACTAGCTATCTCTCTCCCGAGTCGGCGTCATCATTTCCCCGACGTTATCCACCAGCCATCATAAATAATAGATAAATATTATTAGGCAGCATTGGTGGGTAAACTATATAAGGACATGGATGTATGTGAGGGGCGACTCTCTGAGGAGGGTCGCAGCGCTGCCAGTTTGGTTGTTTTCCTGCTGGTGAAGTTTTTCTGATGTAAAGAAAAATAAAGAAAAAATAAATAAATAAAATATATATGTCTGTTCTCTGAACGCTTCGCTTTCAACAAAATGAAGATATATTCTATCCAGCGGCGTTCCAGAGGTGTCTTACTCACCGATCTAATGTTCCTGAGACTGCTGGGCGGGAGCAGTCTCAGCCTACTAAAGCTCCTCGCAGCTTAAAGTGCTGCAAATTAGAGCGTCGCCATTCGGGCTCATCCACAATCGAGAGGGACCTGGGTGGCGGTTGCTGTCTAGCCAGTTAGAGATATGCAAGATCTGAGAACTGTTTTATCTCTAATATAGCTAGAAGAAGCCCTGACGCCGAGGCTGCAGGCTTCTGAGGGTGGTCCCCTCCGGGGTAAGGGACGGTTTTGAGAAATCGTTTCTCCTCGGCGCCCTCTGGGGTGCAACTCTCTGAGGAGGGTCGCAACGCTGCCAGTTCGGTTCTCCTGCCGGTTCGCCGTTTCAGGACACCGAGGTGTCAGCGTCCCCAAACGATCCACCGAGGAGGGTCGTAGAGCAGTCAGTTCGGTTTCCCGGCCGGTTCGCCGTTTCAGGGCGCCGAGGTGCCTGTTTTTTCCATCGATCCTCCGAGGAGGGTCGTTGGAACTAAGATAGTTAGAGGTAGGCAAGATCTGAGGACTGTCGTTATCTCTAATGAAACTTAGAAGAGAAGTCCTGACGCTGAGGCTACCAGGCTTCTGAGGGTTCCTCCGGGGCAGGAACGGTTTTGAGAAATCGTTTCTCCTCGGCGCCCTCTGGGGTGCAACTCTCTGAGGAGGGTCGCAACGCTGCCAGTTCGGTTGTTCCCTGCCGGTCCTCCGTTCAGGGCACCAAGGTGTCAGCGTCCCCAAACGATCCTTCGAGGAGGGTAGTAGAGCGGTCAGTTCGGTTTCCCTGCCGATTCGCCGTGTCAGGGTGCCGAGGTGCCTGCTCTTTCCAACGATCCTCCGAGGAGGGTCGTTGGAGCTAAGATAGTTAGAGGTAGGCAAGATCTGAGGACTGTCGTTATCTCTAATAAAACTTAGACAAGAAGTCCTGACGCTGAGGCTATCAGGCTTCTGAAGGTTCCTCCGGGGCAGGGACGGTTTTGAGAAATCGCTTCTCCTCGGCGACCTCTGGGGTGCGACTCTTTGAGGAGGGTCGCAGCGCTGCCAGTTCAGTTGTTCCCTGCCGGTCCTGTCCCCAAACGATCCTCCGAGGAGGGTCGTAGAACGGTCAGTTCGGTTGTTCCCTGCCGGTTCGCCGCTTCAGGGCACTGAAGTGACTGTTCAACCAAATCCAGAGGCCAGTCTCGAGAGACTGGTGCCCTTAGCAGAATTTCTGGCAGCGTGGAAACTACTGCCACATTTTTCTCAGTGGGTCCTGCACACTATAGAAAAGGGTTCAGAATTCAGTTCGGTTCTCGTCCGCCCAGATTTCTAGGGGTCCTCCCCACAGTGGTGGACCTCGAGCAGGCTCTGGTTATGGAGCAGGAAGTGCTGACACTTTTGGAAAAAGCAGCTATAGAAGGGGTTCCTCCTCCCAGCAGACAGTCAGGGTTTTACAGCCGCTACTTTATTGTTCCGAAAGAGGATGAGGGGTTGCGTCCTATTCTAGACCTGCGTCAATTAAACGGCAGGTTTCAGAATCTCATGTTCATAGTATGCTTACGCTAATATGATTGTGTCACAGATTCAGCCCGAGGACTGGTCTGTCACAATAGACTTGAAGGACGCTAATCTATACATCCTCATCACAGTACTTTAAATACTTTAATCAGAGATATGACTCTAGATGAGACTAGATGCCACTATATCATCACCAATAAGTAGCCAATTTCATCTGATCACATTTTATCTGTGCTTTAAAAACGCACAGTTACAGCAGAGAAAAACTAATGTTAAAAAGGAATATATGCTAAAATATAAAAATTTTGAAGCCCAAAGTGGGCTGAGCCGGCCATTACTGGATAACCGAAAATGGGCAAAGAGACGGGATTAGCTGAGGTGACGTGATGGCTAAACGGCTAGTAGTGACAGCAGCGGCAATCCACCTGTCACCCTAGTGGACACGCCCTTAATTATACAGAACTTTAACCTTTTCAAACGCAAGTTTAAAATATTCTGGCAGTGTGAGTTTTTCAAGGCGACCGGTATTTAGCACCTGTCACTTTACTGTTTTCATGGTGACACGTCATTGCTTGTCATGTGACACACCGCAACCACAACAGTGCAGAATGAATGATGATCTGCGTTTATGTAATTTTTCATTTTTTATTCAAAATATTCACACATTTATTAGCTATAGCATGATATATCTGATATTCCGATTGTCAAATATGTGCAAGTGGATGTGCTTTGTTGTTTTACCTTTATAACGATCGCGTTAGTTGAGCTGTATGCGCAATGGGCGCCGCCATGTTAGTTTGTGCCACAGTTCAGAGAATTGGTTCTGATGAATTTACAAAGTGTCAATTCATCCACTTATCCTGAAATACATGAAAGTAAGTGGCCGTTTGAACTGCGAGAAGAATAGAGTAAACTTTAAAGCTACTTACACAATGTGTATCTGATATTAATAAAACGTGTTGTCTAATTATAATGGAAAAGATTATTATTCCGCTTCCATAGAGATCAGTGTGTATTTTACAAACTCAAATTCATTGTTTTGCTAGTACTTATGTGATTTTAAATGTCTGAAACCTAAAATAAACATTATGTGGTTCAAAACACTGAATAGTTATGATATATGACAGCGCTGAGCACGTTTGAATTTAGCAGTTGATCACGTGATGCACTGACTGTTCCAATCACACCGGTGTGAACTTACGTGCGAAAATAATATAATTTAAACGGATGAGTTATGAAAAAATTTGCTCCCTCACAGTTGTCATGAAGGGCAAAAAAACAACGCGTGAAAGCACGTTTGAATTTAGCAGTTGATCACGTGATGCACTGACTGTTCCAATCACACCGGTGTGAACTTACGTGCGGAAATTATATAATTTAAACGGATGAGTTATGAAAAAAATCGCTCCCTCACAGTTGTCATGAAGGGCAAAATTAGCTGTATAGACCGGTAAGCTATATAAGTTAAGCAATTTTCAACTTTTTTATTTTTAAATAAGTGATACAAGATTCAACTAATCTTTTTAAGTCAGTTTAAAGTCATTTAAGTTTCTCAAAGGGACACTTCACCCATTTGCATTAAGCTTTGTATTGTTAGACCAGTCATATATTATAATGGTCGTGTTTTTTTCCTTTATTTTTCCATGAGATGGGAAAAAATAAGGATTTAAGTGTTTCACTTCCTGCTTATAATGACGTAATTATAAGCAGGAAGTCACATTTCATTGAATAGTGTATGAGACTACAAACACTTGCTCATTATTCCAGGGGGTGGGACCCACTCACCCTATTGGCCTATTACAGATAAGTGGGTGGGACTAAACTTACACAAAACTAAAATAAATATCCGCCATCTTGTTCGGAAGCTATCAAGCTAAGCTAACAAGCGCTTATGGAGTCAGATGGGAATTTACGAGAATGGCTGAAGGAACTACACATGATATGGAAGAAGAGGATTTTGAAAGTCTGTTGCTCGAAACAGATGTTCGTGGCTATCTGTACGAGCCGTAATATAGCGAAGAGCAGCTGAGGCTGATGGAAAAACAGCCTGGCAGAAGACCTGCCTGTCGCGGACGAGAAGCCCGGACTGGCTCGAGCTGGGGCGGACTGGTGGTGCCTGTGCGCATACGGACACAGAGATAGAGTCCGTCTGCTGCAAAGAATTTCAACGATGCCAATTTCTCCTGGACGAAATCTCTGAATCAGACGAGGACACGGACGTTTGTGTTGTGAACCATCATAGATCCACACCGCATATGTTCTGACTGAACATCCCGGTACCATGCAATAATTCACCATTTCGAAAGAAATACAAACAAGGAGTAATTCACTAATGAGTTCGCCAACTAACTTTAATGTTTGTGTGAAATTCATTTCAAGCTCTGGTAGTTAGCTAGCTTTGTAGACGGAAGAGTGATTTCTCTGATAGACGGATACCTCATACGCGCCATTCTGGATTAGTGGGAGTGGCTTGCGGAGCTTTGCAATGTGGTGCATTGTGGGAGTTGTTGTCTTTCATACAAACGCACCCTAAAGTTACTTTCTGTCTTTTCTCGGTCAAGAAGGCACCAAATTCGAAAATTATTTTACATTTCGACTACATATATGACCCACTTTCAATAAAGATTAATGTTCCCACAGGTGAAATGCTCCTTTAAACATCCAAGTTGATTGTACTTAAAAAATTAAGGCAGCAACTTTTTTATAGTATTTAAGAGTAGAGTCTGTGCTTTAGCCCAGGATGGGCCAGAAAACATAGACAGTATGCTGTATGTTGCTTTATTTAAAGGCAGTAACCGTGTAGACACTAACACAGTGATGTCTATATACATTAGCATGCATGTGTGCTATTGCTAGCTAACAGTTAACTGTAAGATATTAGCATTTTACAGTGAAAGTGTTTGATCATAATAATTCAGGAAATACTTGTAAAATTGTGTTTTTCTTTAAACTTTTTAATGAAAATTTTTGAAAATTTCTGTTGGATATTTTACTTTCATTTTACGGTTGTTGTTCGGCAGTTTGACCATTCTTTTATAATTTTACAGTGTAGTTTTTCAACAGAGGCCATTTTACATTGGAAAAAAAAATGCATGGAACAACAACAACAGACTTCTGGAGAAGCAATAGATGCCTACGTTGATGAGCCCTAGTTTAAACAAGTACAAATACATTTAATCACTTTTAAGTTCTAAAGAGAAACAGCACATACAGTGGAAAAGGATACAATTTTTAGTGTGCATGTGTTGACTGCCTGTGTTCATGCATGCTATCAAATGGAGTATACTTTAAAAAGCTATGAGTTCGGCTGTACAGATACGCTAAGCATTTGCATAAAATATGATGCATACCTTGTGTATTATGTAAATGAAATAAAATTTTACTAATTAATAAGCTAAAAAACACCTAGGATTGGCAGTGAGAGAGCTGGAACCAGCCTATGGTGTCACCAGATGAGCCCCAACAATATCCATGTTAAATTCCAGGATGAAAATACGTTTACCTATGCATTCTCTAACTAAAAATAAATCAAATAATGCAGTTCAATGTTCATTATTTTCATTCAGTTTATGTTCTTTCGTTTACAGTCTTTCCTTTATATTGTGGCAATTCACAGCTAGAAATAAGTTTAATATTTTGATTCTGAGATATCAATATATGGAATGGAGCGACGTCTCAATTAGAGATTGTCTACCGCAACCACTCAATATATTAAACTATAGCAAAAGAGATGGTGAGGCGTGGCTACAAAAAGTTCATATGTACATGACAAAAGAAAATAAAAAGCCTCAAGAGGTGAAGGATGCAGATGATCATGAAAGTGGTTTTGCCCCACAGATTTGCTCCACATTCTGCTGCTGGGTGAACATTGACTTAATTTCACAGACACGTATTCTCTGGTGCCATTTTAAATTGCTGAGCCATTTAAAACTCTTTCCACACAAGGAACACAAATAGCGTTTCACATCTGCATGACATTTTAGGTGTATCTGTAAGTGTGATGGCAAAATGAACCTTTTTATTACACTGTTCACAATTAAATCGCCTTCCTCCAGAGTGAATGAGCAGGTGATTTTTGAAATTACTACTTTTTCCAAATATCTTACCACACTCAGAACACTGCAATTTCTTTCCGGAATGAGTTTGCAAATGACGTTTCAGGTCTTTTTGATATGTGAAACACTTTTCACACTCCAGACACGTGAAAGGCTTCTCTCCAGTGTGAACTCTTATGTGAGTTTTAAGGTTTCCTTTAAGTGTGAAACTCTTCCCACACTGAGGGCAGGTGAAAGGCTTCTCGCCAGTGTGAAACTCTTATGTGAACCTCAAGATTTGCTTTGTTTGTGCAACTCTTTCCACAGTGATGGCACATAAAAGGCTTTTCTCCTGTGTGAATTATTACATGATTCCTAAGGTGATTCCTGTCTGTAAAATTCATTCCACACTGCTGACATATTAAACAGTTTTCTCTTGAGTGAATCCTCACATGGTAGTTAAGGTTTCCTTTACGTGTGAAACTCTTTCCACACTGACCACATGTGAACGGCCTCTCTCCAGTATGACTTCTCACATGGGCATTAAGTGTTGCTGTATATGTGAAACTCTTTCCACACTGAGGGCATGTGTAAGGCTTCTCTCCAGTGTGAAGTCTCATGTGAGTCTTAAGGCTTACTTTATGAGTGAAACTCTTTTCACAGGAAGGGCATTTGAAAGGCTTCTCTCTGCTGTGAATTCTCATATGAGCCTTAAGATTTTTATTGAATTTGAAACCCCTTCCACACTCTTGGCATTTGAAAGGCTTCTCTCCAGAGTGAATTATCACATGCCTGTTAAGGCATTTCATGTCTGGGAAACTCTTTCCACACTGATGACATATATAACAGTCTTCTCTTGAGTGAATCTTCATGTGGCAAATAAGGTTTCCTTTACGTGTGAAACATTTTCCACACTGAACACAAATGAACGGCTTTTCTCCAGTGTGAGTTCTCATGTGAGTCTTAAGATTTCCTTTTAGCGAGAAGCTCTTCCCACACACTTTGCAGGGAAAAGCGCTCTGTCCAGTGTGACTTCCCATGTGGGAATCAAGTGATGCTTTATATGTAAACCTCATTCCGCAATGAGGGCATGTGTAAGGCTTCTCTCCAGTGTGAAGTCTCATGTGAGTCTTGAGGCTTACTTTATGACTGAAAGTCTTTCCACAATGATGACATATTAAAATGTTCTCTTTTGAGTGAATCCTCATGTGGTAATTAAGGGTTACTTTACGTGTAAAACTCTTTCCACACTGATCACATGTGAATGGCTTAACACCATTGTGAATGTTCATATGATACCTAAGGTTTGGTTCTGCTGTGAAGCTCTTTCCACACTGTTGGCATGTGTAAGGCTTCTCTCCGGTGTGAATTCTTAAGTGGCTTTTAAGGTTTCCTTTTTGAGTGAAACGTTTTCCACACTGTTGGCAGCTGAAAGGCTTCTCTCCTGTGTGAACTCTTAAGTGGACTTCAAGGTTTTGTTTTTGACTGAAACTCTTTCCACACTGACGGCAGGTAAAACAACTGTTAGTGTCAGTCTTTTGAGCTCTTTTTCTTGAGGAAGTCTTTTCAGTCTGTGTGGATTTTACTCCAGTCATGAAATCGTAATGTTTCTCATACTGATCTTTTTCTTCCATCAGTTCTTGACTTTCTTCTTTCAGTACCATCAGGGCTAAAGCAAAAAGACAAATACAAGTTAACATCAGTTCTTGGCACAAAGCAGACATTAAAACCAACACAAAAGGCATTAAAGCATCAAAACAAACATCAAAACCTATAGAAAAAGCTACTGAAAGATGTGTTTCTTGTAATCTCAGAACCTCATCAACTGTCACAACAAATTGCCAGAATAAACCCTGTCTTCCATGTCAGGGACTGGCCCTCCGATTGAAAGAGAAGATCCCCCAACGCAACCAGGAACCAGATGTACAAGGACAGTAAACCAATAGGTGTGTTGACTTCGGCTGGATTTTTACCAATCTGTGAGATTTTGCCGAAGTCGGGGAAGGAGTCAGAAACTTTCTGCTTTCTGTAGTGAACTTTCTGCTTCCTGTTCCTCTCATCAGTAAAACTGCAGTGTCATCAGCTTGTGGTACTTTGATGGTATTTCCAATGCACAGTGATGTGGCATTGGACAAAAACTTCTAATCCATCTGGGAGCCACAATTAGACCCTTGTGGTGGCCCAATGCCCTAAGCATCAGGGATATTAAGGCTTACAACTATTCTTCCAGGCATTTTTAAACAGTGCATCTATACCCAAAGGACCTGTCAGTTGTGGTAAACATCCATTTTGGCTATGCTGAAGGCAGTGCTCTCACGCAGTGGTTCCCAACTCCTGGAGTACCCCCAACACTGCACATTTTGGATGTCTCTCTTACCTGATAAACCCATCTGAGGTGTGTCTGAAATCAAATACTTCCTAACTATATAGTATACAAAAAAACAGTACGCCAAAAGAGTATTAAGTCCGAATGAATGGTTTTCGAAAAAACAGTAGACGAAAAGTACCTGGATGACCTACTTCTTCCACCGAGATTCTAGAGTGTGCATTCAATGGAAACTTTACTATTCAATGGGGAGGGGAGGAGACCGAAATGAACTCTGGGTTTACGGAAGAGAACCTGCTACCGACCAGGTTAGGTTCACAGAGTTAGTCACCATGGTAACGGCTTGACTTACCCTGGTTTCTCAGGTTTGACATACCTCCCTCCCCTTCTGAAACGGAAAACATCTTTTCCCTGAATGAATCAGCCGTTTTTAATGATTTAGTGACCGAATCATAAACACTTTCCGCCAGCTATTGGTGGTTTTAGTTTCCCATTTAAAAGTAGGCCTTTCTTTTCATTTTCCCCCAACATTTCATATTTCTATATTTATAATTTTATATTTAAAACATTAATCTCGTAACATTATTAATGCAATTACAATTGCATTGTAAATGCATAAACACCACCACGGATTTTATTTACACTTATTTCTTTCTTTACTAAATCCTAACTCCTTCATGATTCCACCTAGAATGGGGTGTAAACTAGCTTTGAGGTAAT
This sequence comes from Phoxinus dragarum, assembly GCA_033366665.1. Taxonomy (NCBI): domain Eukaryota; kingdom Metazoa; phylum Chordata; class Actinopteri; order Cypriniformes; family Leuciscidae; genus Phoxinus; species Phoxinus dragarum. The sequence goes on along the minus strand of JARPMJ010000473.1, from coordinate 115,986 downwards.
ATAAAGCAGCAGCTTCTTAATTCCTTTCCAACATCAAAAATTAGGCTGTGTTTATCTTAGGGATGTGCACGAATATTCCAATTTTTTAATATTCGATCTGTAATTATTATTCGAAAAATAAAATACTATTCAGATTTATGAAGCCGTAAATGCTTTGCTGGCTGTAAATGCAGTGAATCCCTGATAAATCCCAAGCACTAACTCGCCGTTATAATTAAATGTACTGGGTCGCGCTGTGGCATGTGTTTAACAAGTTGTTTGTATTTGATTACATAATGTCGTCGTCTGCCTCGCGAAGTTTGGAATACTAGTTGAAAATTATGTTACTAAATGATCTTACAAAAGGGAATTACTTTTGGTCAAATTAATTAATTAATCTGAGTTATATCATCATCAACACACATGAAAATCCAAACAGCAGTCGACTGAGGAAAGACAGCTGTCCATCACTGCATCACGACTGCAGGTATGCACAGATGCAGCACGAGTGATCCGAGATGATAACTTATCTAATAGCAAAATGATTTTGAGACATATACTTCCCTTAAGTTTCGTTGAGGGAGAGGTTTAAGAACAGAAAACGCAAAGTGCTGTTATAAACTCAGAACTCCGTTATCTGTGTGTCTCTGAAGCGTCTGTCAGCGCAGCGTTCACACTCCAGCATAAACTGCTGGCGGCGCCCCTGCATGTGGATATTATTGTTCTTCTCAACATAAACGTGAAACAATATAAACACGATAATCATGCCGACTTGAGTGTATGTGTACGTTCTGTACGATATCTGGCGCTGTCTGCTACTCTGATTTATTAGGCATTTTTTTCTCCGTTCGCACAGCTTGAGCTTAAATCCTTTTGTTCTATATATTTTTTGTTACACATAGGCCAACTGTTTAATGTTTTCAACTAAAAGAAAACTTAACATATACTGTAAGCTTGTTGTGTATATTGCCTAATCGTAAGCTTAAGAAATGGTGACAACTTTTTTTTTTAAATTAACTTAAAAAATTACGTCTTTTTCGTTAAACGTCATTTAAATATTAGAATATTTGATTTTTATGAGCTCGAATGCAATATTTTTGAAAAATGCCAATCCCTAATTTATCTATATCATGATGGTCAGAGCGTGAAGGAGCTTTGGTTGAGATTCATAGGCCTTACATGACCAAAAGCTGAAAAATTTGTTTTACAGTGTAGGGCTGCCAATATTTTTTGCAGATTTGTTTTTGTTAACAGAAATTAATCTAACCTCTCAACCAACTGACTAGTCAAAATTTAAAAGTTTCAAGTTTTTACTGTCAAATGTATAGAAGACTGCAGGTGTTCTTGCATGTAGAGTGAAAATATTGTTCCCGGCTTCAACTCCAACAATGCAGTTATAATAATAAATAAGAAAAAAAAGCACCATCTCTATCAATTACCATATTATAAGAAGGTGGCCAGAGAATTAAAGGCATCTTATACTACAGGGCCGTTGAATGCTTGAATCTGATTGGTTGACGAACGTTCTGAGGTGTGCAATTATTTTCAGGGAACCGCATGGCTAAAGTAGTTCCAGCAGGTCTTAACCGCATTACAGTTCCATATCACTGTGCGTAGTCAACTGTAATAATGGAAAATAGGATACAATTCATAACAAGAAAAACTGCAGCCCCATGCCAATGCAGGATTCTGTGATAACCATGATCATTTTGTCACTATAATCATGAAATAAAATGTTCATGCCATTTCATCTTTAGTTATGATCAACTATAATCATGTTTTTACAGTATAATATGCATATAATATATTTTCTATAAAAAAATTAATCTCTGATTCTGTTCTTTTCTCTGACATTTAGGGGTGACATATACGCCTCCAAAAACTCTTTTAGGTCTAAAACAGTTTGGATAGTTGTTAATATGAGAGTTATGAGACATTATTTAAGAGATTTAAGTGTTGTATTAACATGAGTAGCTCTCGGCCACTTTCATTTTTAAAAAGTAGCTCTCAAATGAAAAAAGGTTGGAGACCCCTGCACTAGGCCCTCCATGGAAGGGTTTGGACACCCCTGACTTAACCAAACCCGGTATTTCACTAATTAAATTGTAAGAATTCTTCAGAATGTTATTTTTGCTTTGATGTCAAGGGTTATAATATGTACATATACATGCCATTTTTTTATATATATATTTTAATTTCCAGGGTGTAATGTGACAAAAGATAAGGATTTCAACAGAGTATGATTTTTCTATAGTCACTTATGAAAACTATACTAATCACAATAGGCTCACGTGCAATATTTGTTCTTTTTTAATTAAACAGATTGTGTGGTGAGTCCACCCTTGTGCAATGTGACATCTCAAAATGAAAGTCAGCATCCAAGGAACAAGGACTGTGTTGAGGACACAGCCGAGTCACCATGTGCTTCAGGCAGTCGGATGCGAAATGACACAGAAAAACTTTCAAGCTATCCAATTATCATCTCCAAAAAATAGTGAGTGACTTGGTGTGAATGCTCTGATTAACTGAAACACAGTGCTACTGTTCTCTAACCGTATTTGTAGTGAAGAACTCAGTTTATTTAAAGGAACTGTTTTGGCAGGTGATTTATTTATGGGTTTAGTTATTCGTTGTGAGAATGCTAGCAAAACTTTTATAAATTTGTCCTGCTTTCAAGTTCAGTAATTTCAATCTCATTTAGGTCGCAAACCAGTCAAGAAAAATAATTGGCAGAAGGTGTAGGTTGATGCAGTTGAAAAACACATGATGCACTTCATTGAATCCTGTCGTGTTCCAGGAAAGGCTGCCTGCGATTTGTGCCTCAAATCTGAGCCGGAAGCCCTAAAACGGAGGGACTGGCTGGCTATTAAATTTTACATCAAAAACCGGATATCTGCTCTGCAAAGAAAAAATTTGAGCTATGCTCCTGAGCTGCAAGTATAAAGTACACCCAAAGCATAAAGTTGTAAATGGCTAAATGTAAAATGGTCAGATTTTAGGGAATTTAAAAAAATGTCCCGTATTGAATGCTTTCAACATCTGGGCAAGATTTCTTGTGCCATTTATATGCCAAAAATTGTTTTTGCTTGCATATGATACGCAGTTTTCGCGTGCATCTGATACGCACTTTATTTGGTGTAATACGCACTTTATGGCTTGTAATACGCACGCACTCCCCACCCCTAATCCTACCCAAGGGTTTTCAATGCGTAGCATATGCACGCTAAAAACATTTTTGCCGTATAAATGGTACGAGAAATAACATTTGTGGTATAGATACGCACTTTCATGAGATTGTGTTGCTGATGAACCAAGAGAAAACATTACTGTCTACAGCCGCAAGAGGGCGCTCTAGTTGTTCAGAAGCGACACCGAGGATGAAGAGTACAGTGTTGTGGAATGAGATCGCTGGAGCTTGGTGAACTTGCTTAAAGGAGAACTCCGGTCAATTTTAACATTGAGTAGTCGATTGTCGAGTTCACGCGCATCGGTTTAGTTACATATGATCACGCGCGTGAACTCGACAATTGACTACTTTGGACTTCGACCGAAAACAGGAACTAAACACAGGTATTTGCGCTGGCTGATATAACATCATTTTTATTCATATCTTTCACATCTACTGCAGTCAGATTCACTCGTGTTCACTCTTAAGGAATCACTCAACATGGCTGGGCACTTGTATGACACATCAAGGATGATAAGAGAAATAAAAGCAGGTTTAAAATTAGACCCCATTAAAGTCAATAGGGTGCAAATTTTAAAATAGGATAACACGGTGTAGGCAACACCGATTTTTGTCGTTGTTCTCTGTATTGACAGCACTCCAAATTTACTAAAAATTGAGCTCAATGTTAAAATTGACCGGAGTTCTCCTTTAACTTGTTGTAACTTGGTAACTTGTTGGACTCGCTGGCTTATGTTAATTTAGCCTATTCAGCCTGATAAATGGCATGTTAACGTAAGCTACACAATAACATAAAGAACATATACCTGTTCTTTATGCTATTGTGTAGCTTACGTTAACATGCCGGACACCTATTCAGCCTGTTGTTCTGTGTGCTATTGTGTAGTTGAATAATTTACCTTTCCAGATTAAATGTCTGTTCTTGGTCTTGGATTTTGTGAAAAGAAATTCTAAATAAATGCGATTTATAGTCCAGTGCGACTTATATATGTTTTTTTTCCTCTTCGTGACGCATTTTTTGACTGATGCAACTTATACTACGGAGCGACTTATAGTCTGGAAAATATGGTATGTATATTAGTATGTATAGTAATCTGTTATTTAAAGCAGAACTCGGCAACTGTAGTAATTTCTTCGCTGATTTTCAAACTTTTGTTGTTGCATGTTTTCCCCACAAGCTCACCCTACAGATGTGGGGCGTATATTTCACAACACTGTCGTAAAAAACTCACTTGCGGCACCCTTCTCCCTCTTTCAACCACTGCTCATGTGCATTTGTTATGATCGGAGCAAGCCAACTTTATCATGTGGAGCTATGTCTACCGAGGTGGGTAATACATCATACACATTATCATAGAACATTGACATGTACATTTTGTATTCTGTTATCAACCATAAAGCAGTTCATGTTTCTCGCTCGTTCTCGCTTCTCACGAGACATCCAATTTCTATCTTGCCAGGATGGTAGTTGCAAGGTTGGTTTTCCACCTGGGAACGCTGGGGGGAGCGGGGAAAGTCACCAAAATCACCAGAACAGATTTTTTTAACCATCCAAATGATTTCTAGACCGTTTTATTCAGTTTAAAAAGTTGCCAAGTTCTCCTTTAACAGTAATTTATTCTCTTGCCAGCTTACTGCTCCGTTTGTGTTGAAGTAGCTGCAGTACTCCTCTCTCACGTGTTTTGCCTGCAAAGATGAATTTCTGTCTGAGGAAGCTGCAATAAGGCACATACATTCTGGTTCTTCCCTCCAAGCACCGTGAATAAGTCGACCCGTTTCTGTGTCCTCCTGATCCACGAGACTGGGAAGGTGTGTAGGTGTAACGGGTAAGGGATTCAGTTCTTAGGTAATTGTGAAGAACACATGTTGCCTTAGTTATTATTACAGCCTTGGAGGCTCCAGTGTGATTGCTTGGCGAAAAACTCAACAACGTGCACAAGAGAGCCTGTAGTTAAAGTTTTGCTTGTTGTTATCCAGTTGTGTTCTTGATTATGGTCTCATCATCCATGGCTTCAAACCAAAGGCCTCATCTGCCACAACAAAATAAGTGACAGGGGTTTGACGTCCAGGCAGGTCTTCTAGTGGTGGTATGTTCAGTGTGTTGTCTTCCAATGCCCGGCTCAGCCCACACTTGGCCCAAACTCCTCTGTCGCTAACTCTGCCATTTGTCCCTACACCGATATAAATAAATTTCAGGTCTGCATCTACTAGAGACATGAGAACTATTGAACTGAAACCTTTGTAGTTATAGTAATGGGACCCTGAATTTGGTGGCGGAAGTGCACCAATGCAATGTGGGAAGTTCCACCTCTCCTCGAATCTGGTGGAGATGTGTTTCCTCTCCTCTTCTGTGGATGGTACTTTGAGGTAATCCTGTTTTAATGCCTTGTAAACAGCTTCACAGGACTACAATCTTAGAAATGCTGTGCCTACTAACCCGGAATGTGTATTCCAGAGAGGAGAAGGTCTGTCCTGTGGCCAAGTACCTTAATGTTATTGCCTTTAATATGATTAATTTATGTAATAATGATGGCAAATTATTTTAATTAAGTTTTTAATTAAGTTAAGCAAATTAAGTTTTGTGTTATAAGTGATACTTACTGAAGTAAAATCATTGTTGAAGAAGCCAAGACAACAGTGACAGCTGCAAAAGTTTCAGCATCCATCTCTGTGGTGTTGGTCTCCATGGCAATAGATTTGCTCCTCTCAGATTGGCATTCGCAACTGTCCATTGCCCTAATTAGTTGCCCTGTGTCTCACCTAGTTGCCCGTTGACAGCAACGTTGCCCGGCAACATTGCTCAAAAAGTTGTTTTAATTATAGAATATTGAATAGGTTGTGCGATTATTCTCTAAATAAAATCTCCCATGTTTTCGGTGCTGATACGGTGGTGACGCGTTCATGTACCAGAGAGTGACGCTGCCAATAACACACATAACAGCTGTCACAAAGAACCAGCAAGAGTATTGATTATGAATGTGTCAAATATAGCAAGGAGACATTTTAATTGTTTTCTGTGTCAGTGTCTGACTGCAAATATGAAGTTGACGATGCTGACTCGTCATCTTCGCAGTGAGCGCGAGAGAGAAATGCACACTTCATACGGAATACATAAGGGTAGGCTAGTCGGTTTCTTTTCATTTTGAATTGCTTTGTTTAAAAGTAGACAATAGAAGCTTTCTATATGGAATAACTAATGGAATTTTGTTAAATTAGCTGATAATCGGGTGACCAGATCGCCAACCAGAATTCAAAGCCGACAAAGCTTAAAGGGTTAGTTCGCCCATTTAAGACATGAAGTTGTATGCAATCCTTACCAGCACTATAGTGCATACACACTGACCCACTCTGTGGTAACCTCCCTGGTCAGAGTTCTGGCCGCTGGAAGTTTTTCAAGAAAGTAGTCCTGGTTAGTTTCCGGGGCCACAAAACTGTGCGTTTTTACGTGAAAAAAATATTTGCGTTTCAAAGCTTGATTAATTTACATCACAAAAAACACGCCCGACAAAATTCATACCTCAGTTTTAATCGGCACTATTTTCTTTCCATTTCTATCAATCCGCGCTGCTGTCGACGTCAACAGTGCGCACGTTCAGATCAGCTGTTGATAGCGCGACTCGCTGACAACATGTCTGACTACAAGCTTCTGATGATGAAACCAATTTTAGCACAATGTTAGACGGAACAGATGATGATGAAAGTAATTTTAGCACAACGCCAAAGGGATACCTTTATGAACTCAATTGTGTGTGTGTTCAATCAAATAGTTTTCTCAGCAAATTGTACCATATAGGTACAATTACCTATATGGGTAATTATGGGGGGGGGGGGGGGGGCATTATGGGGGGGGGACATTATGTCAGACATTATGTCTGATAAGACAGAAATGTCTTATCAGACATTTCTGTGTGGGAGAAAAAAAACTTGCATCACAATAAGTTGTGATTGTCAAAACATTTGGTAACTTATTTTTATTAAGTTTACTGACAACATGTTACAATGTTTAGCTGCATGGTTACAATTGCTGGCCGGTTACTGTATTTATTATTGCTTGACATCTTGATTCAATATCGATTCATTTTGATAATTATTAGTTACAGTAGATACATGTTAACAAATAAATCACTAATGCTGAAAACATAGAGAGCCCTACTTTTTTATTAAAGGTTAAAAATAACAACTTAAATAAAATATAATGCGTTCTTTATTATAATAACAACTTTATAATATTTTAATGATATAAGTAAAAATATATGTAGCCTAATATAGTGGACATATTTAACAAAACTCTCTAGCTAATTTTTCCAGCCTATAAATGGTCATTAAATTGCTTTCCTGATGTAAATGTAACTTATGTGACATTGTTCTAGCCGACCTGTTTTGCAGTCCATTTACATTTACCATTTACCTGAGGCCTGTACCATGAAGGTAGCTGAACAAACTCGGGTTACAGGATTAGTTTTGAGTTGACAAAACCAAACCGATGCAATCAGGCTTTATTGGTACCATGACGCAGCTCATTAACTTTCTCTGTCAACTCAGGCTTTGATCTTAAGTTATGATTAATCCACAACCTGTTTTGCAGTCCATTTACATTTACCATTTACCTGTTTTATTGACTTCTTACCACGGTTGAAAAACACTGATTGATCCGAGGCATACATTTCGGTAAGTTCGGGTTTATTTACTAATATCTCTCAGCTGAGCTCAGATTCTCATCACCAGTCGTCGCGGTTTTCCCCGCCGTCTTTCTTGTATCTCTTCTTCTGTTACTAAGTTCGGGGTGCAGCGCATAGGGTTCAGTGACGCTCATCAGCGCCATCTATGGTCGGGGAGTTTTTTTTTTTTGCGTGAGAAATGTGATGTGTGGCGTGAGTGCGTGTGAAAACAGGCAAAACCGTGTGTCACACGGCGAAAGCGTGAGAGTTGGCAGCTCTGCAACTTCATGTCTTAAATAGGCGAACTAACCCTTTAAATTTATAGGCTCACGCTAGGGGTTGCACAACTACTGGTTTCTGCTAGTCGATTTCTTATCAAAACAATACTCGAGTTACTCGACTACTCGTGGTTTATAATAGCCTACTGTAAATGAAAAGACATGAAATAGTTCTTATCAATAAATATTTATTAATTCATAGCCTAATGCAACAATTACATAAGTAAACTCTCAAAACATAATTATGATATTACATATTTAAATTTTCATGTAACAGAGTAAAGCTAAATAAATAGGCGTTCTTGCCTTTAATTTCAGACGCAATGTCCGCTTTTAGGGGTCGTTTACATATTGCGTCTTTTGCGCGCTCAAGTTCGTTATTTCAAATGTCATACTATGTCAAATGTCAAATCATATTATAATTATTAAATTATCTTGTGTCCTCCACATAGAATTTTAGGTTTTGTCTGGGACAGACAAGCCCACTCATCTGCCACTTAACATCATATTGAGCAAGTCCCAACACAACAATAGATCTACTATATAGGCCTAATATCAGTTTACACATAGGCTTATCGCTGTGTTAGTTGTAGTGGGTGACTTACTATTCAACAAGCTAGGGTATTAAACGAGCTACCAAACAAACTAGGTAACATTATAATCGTTGACATTGCAGACTCATGGAAAAATAGATTGGATATCATACATTTTTTCTTTTCATGACTAATTTATAAATGACACAACATCATCTATATTAAAGAGAAAATATTCACTTCATCCGATTATTGAAGTTAATAAGATAGCCTTGACAGGCAACATACTGGAGATCCACAACTATTGAAGAACTTCATCTCTCCCACCGAACTTGTGTGTATAGGTGAGTGGAAAGCAAGCAGTGGACCAAAGCACTGTGAGGCAAGGGAGGGGGACTAAAAATGTTTCTGAACTTAAATCGTTTGTATTGTTTCACCTTGTACACAATTATTTTAAGTATATATCATTATATTATCTACAATACACAGCGTAGTTTTTAATTATACTTTTAAGGGGGGACGACCCTTATGTTAGTATGATACTATTTTGTTTGTAAACTAAGTGTTTTTGACCCTCTTTATTTTTTTTATGAGGTTATCAATATTGTCACAGTAGCCTCAATGCGCATTGTACAAATGGTGAATACAGCATTCATTGCATTTCTTTCCAAAAAGTTTGTCTGGTCATGTGATCTCAACATGTCCACATGAGGCGACCCACTCCTTGACAAATAAAACCACTTTAATTAGACCATATTTTAGTTTTCAGAAAAGAGGACGGGGGCGTGGTTTGGGGAGGCGCGGTTAAGTGACAGTATACCAAATATATGTAGTTATACCAAATATAAGTTTTCAAACGAAAAAGTATTAGTGTGGACATGGCCTAATACTTAAAGTAATACATCCTTTCCATTCAACGTTTGGCCCGCAACAATAGAATAGTATTGTATTCTATTCTAGTACCCTGTACGTATTGTCACTGTCCCGGGTCTGGATGGTCCAGTGGAGGAGGATGAGGATCTGTTTGGTCCAGATGAGGTTGGTGAGGGTCTGGCTGGTCCAGTAGAGGAGGATGAGGGTCTGTTTGGTCCAGAGGAGGAGGCTGAGGGTCTGACTTGTCCAGAAGAGGGGGCTAGGGGTCTGGCTGGTCCAGAGGAGGTTGGTGAGGGTCTGGATGGTCCACTTGAGGTTGGTCAGGGTCTGGATGGCCCAGTGGAGGTTGGTCAGGGTCTGGATGGCCCAGTGGAGGTTAGTGAGGGTCTGGATGGCCCAGTGGAGGAGGATGAGGGTCTGTTTGGTCCAGAGGAGGGGGCTAAGGGTCTGGCTGGTCCAGAGGAGGTTGGTGAGGGTCTGGATGGTCCACTGGAGGTTGGTCAGGGTCTGGATGGCCCAGTGGAGGTTGGTGAGGGTCTGGATGGCCCAGTGGAGGAGGATGAGGGTCTGGTTGGTCCAGTGGAGGAGGATGAGGGTCTGGATGGTCCAGAGGAGGTTGAAGAGGGTCTGGATGGTCCAGTGGAGGTTGAAGAGGGTCTGGATGGTCCAGTGGAGGTTGAAGAGGGCCTGGATGGTCCAGAGGGGGTTGAAGAGGGTCTGGATGGTCCAGAGGAGGAGGATGAGTGTTTGGCTGATCCAGCGGTATTCCTGGCCTGCCGTATGAGTTTGTTTGCCATCTCTGATGGCCGAATCCTTGCTGCCTCACTCACCCTTTTCTTCTTTTGTGCCTGTTGTGCCTCTTTCTTTTTCTGCAGATGTTTTTGATATGTTTGATACGATGACAGGTTAATGGCTGGTCTATTGTCATTGTCAATGCTGTCCACTCCCTTGCTTTAATCGTGGATTTTACAATTGCAAGGCTCTCATAAGTTTCCACATTCATGGTGCATCTGTCTGCTTCAAGAATATCATCCATGAGATTAAATGATCCCTCAACCAGGGGGACTGTGGAAATGCTAAGTAGTGCTTTGACCAGCTGACCCAGAATGGGAAATCTCACACCTCTCTCTGGATTTTTCATGGATACAACTCTGCTCCACCAGTCTACATCAACTCGGACTTCCTCTTCAATGTAGTTCTGGGCACATTTTACCAGGTCCACCTCTATTTGGTATGCCCGTATCTCTTCCTCTAGTTGACCAATCTCTTCTGGTGCGACCACATTAGGCAAGGCCTCTCCTAATGTGATAAAAGCCCCACAGATGGAGTCATCTTGAATCAGAGAGGGAGTGAGCGCAGAAAGTGAGGTGATTATCTTGTTGTCCAGAGGAAGGTTTTTTAGAAGGAACTCTGATGACTTCATGTATCCTTCTCTGAGAGAGTTATAAATGTTTCTCACCCATATCTTCCTCTCTACACGGGCCTTGTTCAGTGCAGAGTAGCAATATCTTCCAACAGACAACCTTTTGTCTGATAGTTGGAAATCTCTACTCCGGACATAAATCTTGATGATATCCTTTGCACTCAGTGGGATGGCTTCCGGCTTCATAAATTTGCTGAGGAGCTCTCTAACTAGAGCCACCATCTCCACGTGCAGCAAGTGCGCCATTGGTTTTTCATGTTGCATTTTTTTTTAAATCCCTGAAAAGTTGAAAGTAAGCCTGCAAACATAAAACAAAAAGTGTTTGTGGCTGAAGAGGAAAAGAGAAAATTCTCAACACTGCTATTTTTTTTTTCTTAAGAAAAATATTGCTTTTCTTCATTTCCTGTTAAAAAATGCAGACTTAGTAAAGTATATTAACGGACAAGTTCGGTATTTTACACTTAAAGCCCTGTTTTCAGATCGTTTCTGATGAAATAGAACGGTTAAGATTAAAATTTAGACACATGCTGCTGTCCCGAGAATTTTCGTTTTCTTTCGCTTTCCCCCCACCTCCACAATGGCTGCATAGGTGCACAGGAATAATCCTTCCTAAAACGCATTAAACTTTCGTTAACAAAGACGTGAAACTCACCGAGTGGTCAGGAGTGTTCACTGATTTGCTCACCACAAAAATCGCTGCAAAAGATGCTTTCCAACAGGTTTTATCGTAGTTTTTGTCCAACTCCATTGACTTGTATTGGATGTGCTGTGAGGTACGGTATTACTCCGCTGCCACCAACTGGGCTAAAGTGTCTATTATTCAAGCTCTCAACGGAAGAATTTACGGGTGTGAGGCGTTTGGAAAAATAGGTCCACAGTTTTACAACGAATGGTAAAACACCTGTTGGAAAGCATCTTTTGCAGCGATTTTTGTGTGAGCATATCAGTGAACCCCCCTGACCAATCGGTGAGTTTCACGTCTTTGTAAACGAAAGTTTAATGCGTTTTAAGGATTATTCCTGTGCACCTATGCAGCCATTGTGGAGGTGGGGGAAAGCGAAAGAAAACGAAAATTATCGGGACAGCAGCATGTGTCCAAATTTTAACTTAACCGTTCTATTTCATCAGAAACGATCTGAAAACAGGGCTTTAAGTGTAAAATACCGAACTTGTCCTTTAATATTTTGCCTTGGAATTGAATGTCTAATCTTTCCATTACATTTGAAATATGGAAATAACATACTGATTAAAAATTATTTCACTTAATTTAACAATAAACTGCTATTTATTTAAACACTTCTATATAACTCTGTATAACTTCTAAAGCTGGTTATGATTGCTGAAGTAGAGACCTGGCTGTTCCCTTTGTAAAAAAAACAACTGTTATTAACTTTAAATACATTTAGCCTAAAGTTTTTGCCTACACAAGTTAGCCTACTACAAGATACCTCTGAACATGTCGATCATGACTTTGAATCGGTCAAACTCTGTAAAAAGCACAGAGATTCGTGCCTTCTGGTTAAGGTCGACTTGTGTTCCCATTCGGGATGCTGTGGCTTGTTCTTGTTGAAGAATTTCTACTCTGGTCTTTTCCTCAACTGTTAGTGCATATCTTGTCAGCACTTCATTCAGAAGCCTTCTGTATCACACAAACACACACACACCACTGTGGCTATTTTCATCGCTTATTCTTACATAAAACCTAACCACACTGTAAACTAGCACATCACTCTCTACATGCAATATAGTACAATAAAAATGGTTAACTGCAGAGACAGCACATTAAAAAATACTTAATTTACAATACAAAATGATTAGCATTACCTGTATTTGTGTTCTTCATTTGGATCCAGCACATAGTAGTAACGCACCACCAGTACATCCATGAGTTCATTCAGCCTGGTGCACACCTCCAGCATCTGAAGAAATCTGTTGCTAATTGGTCTTATCAAGCTCTTGGAAGGAAGATGGAGCAGACTCTGAAACTCTGAGAAAATCTCCTTCTGTTTTGGTGACTTCTAAATATCATAATAGACATAAGAGCAGAAATTTTCCACTTCTGAGCTGAACTTGCTTGAGTTTCAAGGCCAGACTTTTTTCCTCTCATGACTGCACAGTTGTTGTTGAGGAGGATGCTGGTAACTTGTCTCCACTCAAGACCATAAGTCTGCATGACATCTTTAAGTTCCAGCATAAGTGCTGGGGCATTGGCAATGTTGACTTTTCTGCTTGCCAGGTGTTGTGTTATTACTCTGTTGCTTTCATTATCAAAAAAGCGAACAAGCACATTGAGTATTTTATTCATATTCAAGGTTGTTGCTTCATCAACATTGAGTGAGAACATGCATTTTTTTAGCTTATCAGACAAACATTTTTTGAACTGTAGTGCAATGCCATGAGTGTTCATGTAACTCGCATGTTGATTTGAAACCGACAGGCTAGTTAACGCTTTTTTTGTCTTCTGCTAGTTTTCTACACAGGGTGACCAGGGGTTGCGAAATTTTGAATGACAAATCATGTTCTGCTATAAATGTGCACAAACGTATTTTTAAATCGCAGACATGGTCAGTCATAGACAACGGTGTGTCAGTTGTAACAATTGCTCCCGGCAACGTCGTGGTAAGTTTGAGTGCATGTGCAGCGGCTCTATGACCGGAGTCTAAATCATGACGAGCAAGAACTTTCTTACCGCTGCTGGCATACAGTAGCTTCCTCGAGCAAATCGTGCAGAAACAAGCCCCGGGCTCTCTGTTTCTGGCACCAACTGCCAAAAGGCTCGCCATCTCTACTTTTATTTTTGAGTCCTTTATCTATTGCTAGGACATCATCCCCAGGCTTCATAAACGTACGCTCGATTCTTTCACCGACAACGCTAATTGACGTATGGGTGTCAATCAAACTGTGTTGCCAGGACCCGCCCTTCTCTGCTTCTGATAGGCTTAAAACATAAGTTAGAGCTGCATTCCTCTTACATGATTGGTAGGTGAAATAAATGTTTTCGAAAATATTAAACCGCATGCGCAGGTTCCCAAATTTTTTAATTGATTTTTTCCCTCACAGCCACACGCCGGAGAGCCGGCACGGTGCCGGAATACTTTAAGCCCTGCATTCTTCAGAAAAAGGTAACCCTGCTTTCTGGAATTCCTCCCAGGAAATAAAGGTTGTGTTTATTAAGGCATTGATTTGATGGAGTAAGCGCTTTTGAGTTCAACATTTTAATAAGGTTCAAATGACAGAGTTCAGACTTCAGGTTTGAGAATAAAACCAACCTGTTTGTTCCTCAGCATCTTCCTCTTTCACTCTGAATGTTTCTTCAATCTTCATGTCTTCACTCTCCTCTTTAATAAACGCCATCTTTATAATAGTATGTCACATGGATCTCAGTTGCTGCTTCACCGGTGGTTTTTCTAAGTTTGGACACTCTGTCATGTTTAAAATGAGAATAATTAACAGAAAGAAAGAAAAAATCCAAACTAAATATATTGGTGCGTCTCAATCAGCTCCCTAATTTAGTAGTCAGAGCACTGGCAAGGGAGAGAGTCAGTGAGAGTTAATAGTCTTTAAATGGTCTGATTATCCAAGCCCTCTCAAAAAACTCTGAAAACTAGCACTTCAAATTAATAAAAGACGACAAATTATACAGACAATTAATTTTTATTTACATTGGTATTTAATGATCTGTAGATACATTAATAAGATCACATTTTCATGAAAACATTTGCAATTTCATTGTAATCACACATTGTAAAAGTTGCTTTTACACCATTTTGAGTAGCAGGTGTCATCCAGTGTGTAGCGTTTCGCAAAGCACTTCGAAACATTCATTTTGCAAAGTAATTCATTCAATTGAAAAAAAACTCTGGCATTATGGTTTAACTGGTGTCCATGTGAAGTTGTAACTTCGACTGCAGATGAAAACGATTGGTCACATTCATCAATTCCAATAAAACCTGTGCAATATGTCAATTACAATTCAGCTGATAAAAAAAAAATCGCTTTAGATTAAACTGAGAAGGGTCATAGGACTTGCATATTGTTGTCATACTGTTAGTTTAACTGCTTCTATTGTTCTCATTTGTAAGTCGCTTTGGATAAAAGCGTCTGCTAAATGAATAAATGTAAACGTAAAAACATTACGGTTCATTAAGTAAGGTCTTTATACACCACTCAAAACATTTATGTGTATATTGCATTTCTGTCAACATATCTTCCTAAATATTACACAATGCACCTTTAATGGGTCCTTCAAACACATTAGCTTGTTGTTGGTTCATGAATTAATGAAAACAAATACTTTTAACTTTGACATTTTGTAAATATATTAAATGTGTGACCGTACTCTAAAATGTATCCTATTTGACTCTATTATGTGATAAGATTATTTATTTCATGTTCATGTGTTACAAGTAGTACTAAAATAGTATGTGCATTTATTTAATGCCAAATACACTATATTTAATCATATGTTAATCAAAATAAACTTAATACAAAGCCTCAAATGAAAACCAATAAGACATTTTACAATAGAACAAGAGTTGTCTAACATTTCTGTTATGATCTGGTGAACTAATTTACATTGTGTTTAACTGCTAAAAATATATAATCTGTACACATCTTTTGCACTTTTACTGTGGCAAGTTCAATTACTTTTTGGATTAAAAAAAGTAAATTGGCTTTGTGATAAGGAAGTTGTAAATTTGTTGTAAATTGGCTTTGTGATAACGTTACTGTATGCTTTGTATTCATAGTTAAAGAACATAATTATGAATGCTCATTAGTTCATTAGTAGCAAAGATATTATCAATATTAACATGCCCCTATTGTGTTTTTTGAATATTCCCTTTCATGCAGTGTAAGCAGGGCTTAATTTGAGCCGGAACACGCCGGAACATGTTCCGTCACCTCCGACATTGGATCCGGAACCTTTTTTATTGGATCCGGCACCTCCTGTGTCACTAAAATTAATTGCCTAGATGAAAAAAAAAAAATTACTGTTTGTGTAGCCTAGTGTTCAATGTTAATGTGACACATGACTTGCGCGCTTGTTGTACGAGTTGAGATTGCTGTTAGCCTCGATCGTTTCACTCAGGGGAAAAATGTCAAAAAGACAGGAAAGTTTGCTTAACTTTTTCAAATACGCTGGACAGTCAGATCCCAAACAAGCAAAAATCGTTTCCGCTGATCAAAAAGGAGACCACGGTGGACACAGTAGTATCGATATCTCGTTATTTCGACATAAATAAGGGGACATTCTAATCTGCATTAAGCGTTCTTATAGCCTAATGGTTTTCTATGGGAGGAAAATGCTTAACCGGTCATATTATGGGCTCATCTGATTTTTTGTACATAGCATAGCCTATTTGTTAGGATTTTAGTATCATATGATTAGGCTAATAATGCACGCACAATTATCCGTGAACTTTTTTTTTAACAAATGCCTTTGAACTTGTGAGTGCAAAATTCAGAATTAAATTAATGTGCAGAAATTTGTACAAATAGAGAGTAGGCTATGTAGGCCTACTATACTGTTGTAGCCATTAAAAAAAGCGCGTTTCATATTTGTTAAAATATTATATATTTTTTTTCCGTTTATGTTGATTTATGAAAAGTGAACAGCACGACCGAGTAAGATAGGATGCGCAATATGAGACAGAGCGGGTCAGACATGATTTTGACCGTTGAAGTTGTTATAGAAAGCCTTTCTTTAAAGTGAATTTCGTTTTGTATAAATTGTATCTTAATTTTAATCATTTTTTCATCAACCAATTGCCTGTATTTAATGAATAGGCCGACGAAACAAATATAACGGAGGCGCCCGCGCGCTCACTTGCACGTGAACTAGAGCACAGCCTAACTTAACGAAACTCAGTGTATGCCTCACACAGACGTGACAAATACACCAAATACACAAAGCTTGAAATGTCTTTAAACGAAATAATTCAAAACGAAAAAAGAAAAAGGCTACTCTCTGAAATATATGTAATCCATTATTAGGCTTATTTATGTGCATTTCTCTCTATAAGCGCGTTCACACGGAGATGGCGATCGTCAACTTCATCTTTGCAGCCGAGTCGACACTTTTAGAGAAAACACTTGTTTATTAATAAAAATCAATACACGCGTCACCGGATTTACAGATGCATGCACACATATTATTTCGAAATAACGAGATATTGTGTTGAATAATATTATTATTAATAATAGCCTACATCTTTTAGAATAGATTTCTAAATAGATTTAGAATTTGGTTGAATGCTGAATGTTGCGCTTGTTCAATTTAATAAAATTAAAACTTTAATTGTGATCATTAACATAACTGAATATTAAATATTTAGTGACCAAGTTTTGCGCAGCTCCCCGTCAATGATCTAGCAGCACCCACTCAACACATGCTGTCCCTGCAGAGAAGCTACGTAGGCAGTGTAATTTTTTTTTTTTTTTTTTTGTTCCGTTACCTCCAACCCCCGTTTTGAGTCGCCGGATCCCCCTCTGCGCTCCGGGACCTCCCACTTTACAAATTAAGCACTGAGTGTAAGTGGATGTAAACGTTCTGCAAAGTTGTAAAGTCGAAAGAGCACAATAAATAAAGTTATTGTCTCCCAAAGAAAGAAACGACTCTGAACCGCCTTTGTGCCCGCCTATGTTGTACATTGTCCGCCAACGAACAACGCCAACGAACTCTGAGTTTAACGCAGGATTCGCAAACGCTTGCTCTTGAAATATGGGTCAGTACCCAGTTTATTTGAACTGATGTATGACAAATTATTGAAGTGTTTTTTTTCTACGGGTGTTCAAAATACTTAGTTTTGGGTTTTATATTGTGTAGGTCTCCTGCTAACCGGCATTATTACTATTATTATCACATTATTACTAGGGGTGGGACGATACAGGTACCTCACGATTCAATTCTGTGGCGATATGTGGTCCACGATATGATAATATCACGATTCGTGATATTTACGATATTCAATATATTGGAAGAAATTTCATCAACGATATATCACGATATATGTGACTGAAAAGAAAAAGAAGGATAAGGAAATTTTATGCATTAATAAACATTTCCAACATTGTACAAAGAAATATGCATTTGCATAATAACTCACTGCCTTGATGATATCCATATGGGGCTATTCATGGGTTTCACGTGACGTCACACAGCAGTGTGGCCGCCATTTGTAGGACCGAATCCAAACATGCCGTCTATCTGCTGTAAGCTGCGATAACAGCAAATCTCAAAGAAATGAGAAATTAACGTTTTACAATATCCCCAAAAACCCTGAGCGTCGTCAGAGATGGATTGCTGCTATAAAGAGGGATCACTGCGTGCATAAATATATTTTATTTACTACTCTACTGGCATTCATATTGTCCGTGACGGGGTGGTAGGCTACAAGAAAGACTCCCTTGTCTGAATAAAAAGGATAATATTATTAAGGATTTTGTGCCTGAGGTGTTTTTGGAGGATTAACATATCTTTAAAGTTGTAAGTTTAAAAAAAAAAAGTTTGTTCTTGGAAAATTTGGAAAATTGCAACGTGGAAATGGCACCCGTTTCATAGAATGACTCGCACACCTAACGTTACCAGTCCCATCTTCCTGTACTGTTATCCGGTGTTACACTGAGGCTTTGTGAATGCTTCACCAAAATTACTTTTAATTTTACATTATTATTGCATATTACAGGTTAGCTAGCTAAATTAAAACATGTAGTTTACAGTTGGAACACGTATAACGTCATTCTAGACAGCTATCTATTTTTACATTACTAAACTTATGTATTACTAAAATTACTATGTATGGCTGAATGATGTTGTTACCTGCTTCAGTATGCTAAACTACTGCTCACTGTTTCTGCCTTAAATTAATACATTGTTTAGATTAATAGATTATAGATAACTGCGTGATTTTTAAACATTTCTGAAATGCATAACTTGGACCCTCTAAATTGTAATGACCCATGCATTTTCTGTAAAGCTGCTTTGAAACGATATTGTGAAAAGCGATCATAGTGCTACTACACTAGTGGCGAGACGGATCACAAAACTTATCACGGATCCGTGGTTTGATTAGTCAATTTTATTTTAAAATGATTACTCACGGCGGTGATCCACTTGTCCGTGCAACACTTTGTCGCGCTGCACTCCACTATAATGTAAAGACGCGTTTAACGCGAATTGCTAACACAGATTAATGTCTTTTCTATCATTTCACTGTAGCTCATCATCGCGATGTAAAGTTAACGTTATTGCATGATCACAGTTATGTGTGGAGAAAGATAAGCTATTAGAGTAAAAATATTGCGCTAGGCTACTTCATGAGTTAATAAAAAAGATTTTACAATTCCTGCACATGCAGTGATGAAGTTCATGTTCTCATGATTTATTTTTATGAATAAAAATGTTTCAAAACATCCCCCCCTCTGTTTTTTTCACAGATCGCACCATAAATATCAGCAAACGTCAAATCTGGCAAGTTTTTACAAGACTTTAATGGAGTCAGCAGTTCGTTTGGCAGTAAATAAGGATCTATACCTAAAGTATCTATTTTATTTAAGTACCGTTGCTTTTCGTCTGCAGTGAGGTGTGCTATTTTAGTGTGCGACATCTTTCCAATCGCCAGGGAGATACTACTCAATTTAACTCAAAGGTCCTAAAGATGGCGGCCACAACAAAAAAGTCACGTGACTGAAACCCATGAATACCTCAGTGGTAGCAACCATACAGCGTGCGCATTCACTGTCACACACACACATACACACTCTCTCTCTCTCTCTCTTGTTTTTATGTTGAACGGAATGTCTACTGTTCTCTGCTTTTCAACAAATCATTTGCACACGCATTCTGTCATTTTTCTATCTGAAGCTATTGCCTGCAACATTGAAAGCTCTGGTCTCTGTGTTTAGCGCGAATGCTCACGTGATTGCCGCCGGCTCGGGATAAAATTTGTGCAGGACAGTCGTGCCGTGTACCAGCTGCTTTGACGCGATTATCAGTTTAACTGACTCGTAATGTGTGCAATATCTCAGTCACGACCTCCCGAGTGTCCGAACTCGTACCGCGTACGGCCGCCTTTACTTGTGTTCTTCACCGGCCGCTGTTTGCGCCACTTTACCCCTATTTACTCGAACAGCGCCCCCCGCAAACAGAATGGTAGATATTGGGTAGTGACAGTGACACTGACAACGGGTAAATTAATAATTTTGTGTTGAAATAAAATATCTATATTGGGCGTTAGTGTATCGATTATTTATTGCGACAGAGAGCACAACAATATATTGCAATATCGATTTTTTTTCCCACCCCTAATTATTACTGTCTTACTGAAATAATTCTGCTAATCAGTTGTGGGCCACTATTACCTAGAACTGTGTCTATTAATCCAGATTGTCTGACGTTCTTACTAATTGAGTAAATATTTGAAATGTACACATCGGTTTGTTTATGGTTAGTTATTACAGTTGCAACATCTCATAATGTACCTCAAACTGAGTAGCGCATCACTGAGAAACGTCCTGCTCGAGTCGTCCTTGCGATGGAGGTTTGTGTTGAATAACTAGTTCTTCCAATGTTTCATCATCAGACTAATGCTTTTTGATATGGTAAAATCAACGTCATCGTTACTGTCTTTGGCCCAACGACGTGACGTGCATTTTTGATGTCCAAACCCCTTTATGAAGTCAAAATAAGAAAATGTTTAATAAAAAGCACATTTATTGAATCTACTTATCTCTGTTTATCAAATTATATGAACTTATATTGAGGGTATTACAAAGTGTAAGAATTATTAGACATTATAGTCACATAATGTGATAACTGTCCGGAACTTAGAGTGACATACAAAAAAGCCAAACAAACTGTAAAAAATCTAATAAACTCTAACATCTCTTATTTATATATTTATTGAATGAGTCTTGACAACAATATATTTAAATATTACAAAGAATATGACATCCAGTAGATTGTTATGCTTTGGAGCATTCTGTCCCAAAACTGGCTGTCAGCCAATGTCATCCGGGATAACAAGCAAACTGGAGCAATTTTATTGTGAATTTTATTTTGACACGATGCGAGACAGCATGTTACACAATCAGGAAGATCCTGAAGGACCCCCAAACAATGGTGAAAGGTCTTTCATAAAATGGTGTTTAACTTACCCTTTTTCCTCACTAGCACACTATGTAGTAAAATCCAGTGTCATATGGGATAACGCTAAAATAACATATATAATGTGGATTTTATGTAATTATTTAGCATGAATTTACATATTTGGAAGTTGAAGGTAAAGGTTGCAGATTTCTATAGGTAGCCAAAAATACTGCCTGATTAAGATTTAAACTGAGTTTTGTCATACCGGATAACAATTTTGTCATATAGGATATTTTCTGTTAGCTATTAGGATATAATCATGTCATTATCTTGGATGACATGTGTTTGACGATATATTTTTATACAGTTTTCAGCTTTAATTTATATAATTTCCATTCAAATTGTTATATTAACATATCATTAACATTGTTTAGTTGAATATTAGCAAATTATATAATTCATAATAACATTCAATACCAATTACATTTAATTATTGTCCAACCTGTCATATTGGGGAATCCACCCCTTTAAGAACAGGCCATCCACTCTAGTGACTTCATCATGCATTTTTTTTTCTCTCTTCAGTGGCGGGAGATTCAACTGAGGTGAGTGAGTAGCTTAATTTCCTACTGTAAAATCTTTCATAGGTTTGCTTACTCACTCTGCCCAAGCTTAACATTACCTTCTGGCATAAAATATGCCAGTAGTGATTAGAATAAAATCTCTTTAACAACCAGCTATCTAGTTAGCTAGTCCTGGTTAGTTGTAAGCTAATATACTGAATAGTATACAGAAGCTCCCTCCTTCTCCCTCCTCCCACACACAGACTAGGTAATATTAGTTTTTAATTTGTCTCAATGCTTAATATTTATGTAAATATTCATCATGAACAGTTAATGTGTGTACGTACAGTTTTAACATGTTAAAGATTTTGATTTCTAGATGCCATTGTCAAACGAAGAGAGAGCAGCAAGGTTCAGGGCTCTGAAGAATGCTGACCCATTGGCTAGGGAGGCGTTTTTGGCAAAGAAGAGAGAGAGGTATTGCTTTGTAATTGAGAAACAAAGTAACAAATGTAGTTCAATAAAAGAAAAGCTAAAACAAGTTAAAATACACTTTCACTAATCTCAATTATATTATCCTTTTTTCTTTGTTATCTTTCATCTAGCTACCACAGACGTAAAAAGGCAGGGATGGTTCAGCAGCCAATTAGATGCCTTGATACGCTTGCTGCTGCTGCAAAAAAGAGGAAACAGTGGAGGCAAAACCAGCGGGACCATAGGGAAAGATTGAAGCATTTAAATACAGTGCTAAACTTTACCCCTGACTCTATTAATGACAGTGTGGCGGAACCTGAGCAGCTTCATCAAAATCAGCCACATAATCCACAGCCAACTCCACCTCACCCTCATGCCTACCAAAATGAAGAACCATCACCTCACCCTCAGCAGCACTAACCTCCAATAGGATCATCAACCCGAGACAGAAGCAAAATCATCTCTAAACTGAAAAGAGAGAAAAAGGTGTTGAAACAAAACATGCTCACAATGAAAATGCAATTAGCTCAGCAAAAAAGAAAGTGTGAAAAAATGCGCAGTCAAAAAAAGGAGGGGGGGGGGGGGGGTAGAAACTGGCTGCATCAAAGAAAATAGAAGTCAGTAAATTTCTTTGTAGAGGTAACAACAGCCAAATTCTCCCTGGAAAAAAAAGCATTAGCTTCATCAGCTGGAAGAATGCAGAAAGCTCAAAGAAAACCTCAGTGACACAGAGGAAGTTGTCCATATCGACTTCTCTGAAAATTATGGATGCAAGCTAAGCACAGAGATCCAGGCCTTCCATTTTGGTGGAAGTCGAAAACAGGCAACCATACATACCTAGGGGGTTCAAGTCGTATGCCACCATCTCAAACAGCCTCCGTCACGATGAAAGCGATGTCTGGGCACACCTTGAACCAATCTTTAAAAAAAGTGAAGGAGGAGAACCCAACCATAAAAAAAGTTCACTTCTTAAGTGATGGCCCAGTGACACAGTACCGAAATAAAAAATAACTTTTCTCTTCTGAGCACAGATCACAGAATTTCTCTGAAAAATCCCATGGGAAAGGGGCCCCTGATGGAGTTGCAGGAGCCATGAAACGTACAGCTGATGCCTTGGTGAATATGGGTAGAGACATCCAGACCCCAGAGGAACTTTACAGGGCTCTCAAGGAGAACAGCTCAGCAATAGATCACTTCTGGATTCAGAGGAGGATGTGAACAGATATGATGAATCTGTACCAAGTAAGCTCCCAGTTGTAAGGGTACAATAAAGAAACACCAAGTTGCTGCACAAACCCCTGGAAAGATAGAGAGCTGTCCTGCTTTTGCAGGCGAGGAGATCTGCCAGTGCCATGACCCTATAGTAATAGACTTCAATCAGTCAGGAAATTAGACAATTGTGGAGGCTATACCCACAAAACAGCAAGCACTCGATTTGATTGGGAAATTTGTTGTGGTGATATATGATGCCCAACCCTTTGTGGGACAAGTTCTCCAGGTGGTGGAAGATGAAATTGAGGTGAGCTGCTTGAGACAAACCGGTGGAAAGAACTCATTTGTGTGGCCAGAGACACCTGATGTCATCTAGTCAAGTCAAGTAATCTTCATTTATACAGCGCTTTTAACAATGTAGATTGTTTCAAAGCAGCTTTACAGAGATATTTAAGGTAATAGATTGTTTTGGCTTTATAGCGGTTCTTGAATAAAGATATTTTCCAGCTAAAGTTAGTTTTGAGTGATTCATTTCCGTTGAAGTGATCATTTGTTATTAAATTAGGGCCGCTAAGACGACACCGTTCTCTCTAAACAGACTTTAAACGCAAACCTGTGAGAAACGCTGATGGCGCTCACGTGCGCATCAAGAATTAATTCTATAGTTATGTGCGTTTGAATATATATGTGCAGGTTTGTAAATCATCTATTACTACAGGTCTGAAATCCAAGCAATCATCTCTGAGCCATCGCAGTGCTCAACTGTGCAACCAAGATTGGAGAAGGTTTAATGAGATGAGGTAATAACCTGCTACTGCATGCAAAATTCCATTGGTTGTCGTTTTATTCAAAATGCTTCTGTTGTTTTAGACAATGTCTATAAAAATGTAGTGTTCATTTAATGAAATTTAGTGACTCAAGGTACTTCAACCCATTAATAAGATTTTTCTTTATAAATGTTGCTTTTGTAAATTTGTTGTTCAAATAAATGATGTTCAGTGAAATGAGTGAAGGTCGCCTACTTTAACCCTTTACATAATTTATGATTATTACATGGCTTGGTTAAATTCTAATGTAGAATGCGGTCTGTTATTTCTTGATAAGAATAGATATCCGCTGCTAAGGATAACACACCGTTGCCATGAAAAACAGAGCGTTGCCATGGACACGGTGTTCTTTAACGGAAGCAATACGGTCGTTTTTAAATCAATAAACTCCTTTTTAAATCAATATTTTGTGTCAAATTATTGATTTATTTGGTAGGTAGCCATGTAATAAGAGGGATAATGTATAGCGAGGCAGTTGTTATAGCGAATACAACCCCTTCAGGCTTCGCATCGGGCTCCCGATCAGCCTGTTGGGTGTTGTATTCGCTATAACAACCGCCTCGCTATACATTAGGCTACATATTGATGTATGGCTCAATATATCATATATCCCTTAGGCCAGTGGTTCCCAACCTTTTTTTGTCTGAGACTCCCTTTTTCCCAAGAAAATATTTGAGGGCCCCCCTTCACATTTAATGACATTATCGCTCTTGTAAGCTTGCAGCAAGGATGACAAAATATGTTGTTTTCAAACAAACGGTATATGTTTACTATAACCAGACATGTTTATGCACAAATAATAGCCTATAATATTGAAAATACAATAACAAAAACATCAGTAGGCCCTTTGTCGTTTAAAAACGTAAGCCTAGGAGTAGCTTGTAAATTGGCCCTATTTTAAATGGTAAAAAAAAAAGAAAGAGGTTATTAGGCTATCACTAAATGACTTCTGTCTGGGGTCTCAATACTTGCATGTTATTTGTGAGGCTTTATAAATGTGAGGCTTTATTTTTGATGCTTTGGCGCTATAGCGAGCGATAATAAACTTGCGTTTATTAACAGAATAATGCATATTTCGGAAGAACATTGTAGCCGGAACTACTTCTCTCTGTGTACGTCTATGACGAGTCACGCAGGTCCTGGGCTACTCCACAGTGGCAGCGATCCGAACCAGTGTAAAATAGTCCCAATGTAAACACTTATTATAGTAGTACCATAGTGGTTCAGGATAAGACAAAAACACGGATTGGAAATGGATTCATGATGAACTCTCTCATTATATACATTTTGTACATTTTGAACAGAAAAAAGTTAAGGACTTTTATTTAATGCTCATTGCTCAAAATATGACGCGACCCCCCCTGTTGGGAACCGATGCCTTAGGCTATGATCATCAATAAAATGGTTCAAGGTACTTTTCAGTACTAAATTAAACCTAATGTTGAAAAGATGGGCTGTTTTGATATTCATAAACATGAAAAAAAATGTTAAAATGTATTTGTATACTTGCTAAATCTAGGAAGAAACCACACTGAGTTTGTGTGTAACAGTTTACACGCTGAAAACCACATCTGTATTTCTTTACAGTGGAGCCTAATTATTTCCTTGGAAATACATTGCATAACATAAACATTAATTATTTATGAACATTATTATGTGTAAGTGTTGTAAAAATTACAAATTCATGTGTTAACTCATATGGTGTCATACCGAGTAACAATTTAAGTCAGGCGGGATAACGCTGTTTTTTCCATTGAAATGCATAATTTCACTTCATGGAGTTGAGGAAACAATAATAACATGATACCAAGTCCTGTAAAACATTTTCAGACATTTTGCATTTTAAATCACATTGCAGTGTTAAAATCTGGGTAAAGAACTTGAACAAGTAGGGTCACGTTTAAAGAAATCACAATACAATGAGAAAATTAGTTGTGTAAATTTAGTTGTGAGCTCTAAATATTGTTTACTGCATCACTTTATATATTCATTAAGTATTATTGACTTGAAAAGTTTTAATATCATAATATATAGAAAATGCATTAACGTTATCCCGTATGACATTTTGACTGGTGTCGTCACATGATTCTCAGTTAAACCGCTTAAAATACATTGTTTAAAATTGAGATTTAATAACAAGTAAAAAACATCCCCATAAAGATAATAACTACTTTGATGTGCAGTTTTAACCTATTTGAATTTTTTATCAGTTGAAAACCTTATTTGTCACTGGCCCCTTTACAGTTTAATCGCTAAGATATAGGAAGCCTCTGGACAGAGCTGACGTTCAGTTATGGTAATGGGCGTGTAGCTTCCAACAGGCACTGTAAGCGGTAGACCAATCACAATGGCGTTTTATAATGGAGTTTTTTGGTTTATGGGTATAATAAATCCTGTGGTAAACATAACTTGATGATACTTTGACGTTTTGTTCTACATCGTAAATTACACACACCCATAGCAAAAATGCAAATTTTTAAGCAGTTATGTTCATTTTTGATAACGTACATGTTTAATAAGTAACTAGAAAAGACAGCTTGGGGTGGGAGTGTGTGCAGTGTACAATGTAGAACAAAACGTCCAAGTATCGTCAAGTTATGTTTACCACAGGCTTTATCATGCGGTTCTAAAGGTATTCGATTCCAGGTTTTTCTGGAATATGGCATATTTTTGATAGCAGTTATTATTGCACACTAAATTTAGGCTATTATTTTGTTTATGACACAAAGCCTAAAACTACCTTTATTAAAACAACAAACTTTTAGCATGACTGGCCAAATTAGGCCAGTTTAGAGACGACATTCCCTTGACATCCATTGTTTCTAGCTGTTACCAATCTCACCTAATTTTAAAAAGGGAAATGTAACAAGAAAAGGCCTTTGTCGAATATTATTTCAGAGATAAATAAATGAGAAAGTAGGTAATGAAATATTTAAATAATTAACCTAATTCATCTATATGTTTGGGTGAGGGCGATAAGCGCATTGTCAACTAATCAAAATCTGCTCTTTTTTATAATTAGGATAAGTTTAATGATTATGAACACAAATTAGGATACCATGGCAAACCAAATTAATATAAACTGATGAAACCACAAAGCTGGCACGGAGGTATAATTACAACGTAATTAGGCCTACATTATTTTAAACAACGTTATTTTATTGTTGGCTATGTAGGATAAAACTGTGTTGTGTGACACAGCATCAGTTCTCTGATGTACGAATAAGCGATTTCAGACACAGCATTTCATAACGAGAGTCGATTCCTGCGCTGGAGTCAACTCTTACATTAGGACTATTAGGAGTCGAGGAATCGACTCTTTTGGAGTCGACTCACTATGTTCTGCAGCTGCTGGATGAGAGACTTCTGCCGTTACACTTAATGAAATCACAATTAAACTTTCTCACTATACGATGTTTGATATACAGTACAGATCAGAAAACTCTAAAATAATGGCAACAGCATATTGTGAGAAAGTCTCATTTTAATGGACATATTGCACAGGTTTTTCATAAATGAACATGCGGCCGATCGTTCACATCTGCAATAGAAATTACAACTGAACACGGACACCAGTTAAACCGTAACAACGTTTCTCCCACCTCTAACGTTAATTGCCAGTGCCCGAATTCGTGTTTGAGGTAAAGTGACTCCTGATACAGGGAGCGAACTGAGACGCACCTTTTGTATTAACGTATATTCATCCGTGCAGATGCGCTTTACTCACAAAAACACTGTTCAGAAATGTTAGATAAAGCATTACAATCTTTCATTCCATATTACATATTTTTAATTGATAAATAGTTTAAAATAATTAATTGATTGAAAGATTTGTATCGATTTAAACACCGTAAATGCTTTAAAACCACAAACCTTTTTTCAGCCGAATCACAACAGGCGCAGGACCGCGGCGCAGCCTTATGACGTCACAACGGCTGGAGAGAAAAAAATACTTTTTTTTACACGCTGTTGTCTATAAAAAAATATATGGATAGAAATTTACATACAAAATAATAAAATATATGTAAAATGAATTCAGAGTTTATTTCTTGGCGACATATTTGAACAATGATGCCCAATTGATGTGCTGAAAATAAACTACTAGTGGAAGAGTGTGAGATTCTGTCCATTAAAGACAAAACTGTGATATTTGGGTGCAGATATACAATGGTTCAGTCAGGAACAATTCCTCAAAACAAGCCTTTTTTCCATTTTAGTTTGATGCATGTATATGACACTGATAAAAAAACCAAGGTTTGTCAAAAAAAAAAAAAAAAAAACTTGAATAGGGCCACAGAATACTTTAAAGTGACAGGCCCTTTTTACACCTGGTATTAGTGATTGGTTTGTTTTTTGTCTTCAAACTACTTCAATCTTCAGCCGACTGAGAGAGTCTGAAGTCTGTTGAGAGTTGAACTCACAAAGAAGGTAAAAATTCCATTCTATAAAATACATATCACATTTATTAACATAATACTAATGACATGAGCTATTAATATTGTTGTACGACGATGTCCATTCTATTTAGTTGAATGCACCTTGCTGAAGAAAAAGAAAGATAAACAGGCTATTTTATTATTTATTTAGATTGCTGAAAGATGTACTAACAACAACCCATAATATGAATTAGGCTAGTATTCATTCGCATTAATCCAAGCGATGTAAAACGTGCTTAACTTTTATGAAAGTAAACAGGGGAAAAAGCTGTCGACACCTATAGATGACATCAATAGACTACTATTACAATAAGGTTTCGTAGTTGACATGAACTAACAACTAACAGTATTTTACAGCTATTAAAGGGGTCATGACATGGTTTATTTTATTTTATTATTATGTTCCCTTAGGTGCAATTATAGTATTACTATAGTTTTTTTTACAAAAAACTTTTAAAATGTAGTGATTTATGACCTTTTCCCACCCTGTTTCTCATCCTCTGATTCAAACAGTCTGTTTTGGGGGTGTTTCCCCTTTAAGAGTTCAGTGTTAACGCCCACTGTTATGATTGGCTAACGTCAGTGCCTATACATCAATTATTAACGCCCCCAGCCAGAACATTTGCGGATTCGGCGTAACTGTTTAATAGCGGCTGATGCATGCGAAGCGATGGCTCTTGCAATGATAAAACCTTATTATGTTTGAGCCGGAATCAGAGGAAAATGAACCATCCATCACCACAACAACGAAGACTGGATCAGCCCGTGTCCACATGGAAAGTGAAACTATTTTGAATTAATAAAAAAAAATGAACCCGAGACACTTGAAAACGGATTATTGTTGCATAATTATCCTATAGCTTCATTTGCTAACAGTTTAACATTATTTAACTAATTCCAATGAAATGATAGGGTGTACCACGGACAAAAATGCATGCACAGACAGGCCATCTTTGAAGATGCAGCATTGATAAAGGCAACATTTTTAATTTCCTATCACATGTAGGCCTACTAGAAAGGCGACATATTTTCAAGATTCTCTTATACAAATGTGTTTATATTAGCCAGTGATAAAAAGTAAGTTTGCGTCGTCGTTATTGAGCCCAGAATAGTCGGGGAGTCTCAAAGACTTATCTTTGAGCAACCGTTTTTTGGAAAAGCTAAGCCAAGCATCATATTGGGATTTTTTCCTCAAAACAGTCATCCTTAAATGTATAGAACACTGCCGTGACTGGGACGTCCACAAAAAATAAAGTGCATCCATTTTTCCCTGACGACTGGATCTTTCAGCGTATTCAAAAAGTAGTTTAAAGTTTTAAATACATTACTTACAGTTTGCGTCGTCGTTGTTGAGCCCAGAATAGACGGCACGGACTTATCTTTGAGCAACAGTTTTCTGGCAAAGCTCAAAACAGTCATCCTTAAAATGTATAGAACAAACGCTTAAACTAACACTGCCGTGACTGGGACGTCCGCAAAAAAATAAAGTGCATCCATTTTTCCCTGACGACTGGATCTTTCGCAGCGTATTCAAAGATGTTGTTTGTCCACAGCCAGGAACAGCACATCTGCGGCATCGTAATCTCCCTGTACACAGACCCACTCGCTGTCCGTCGACTGAACACTTGTGAGGCGCGCGGCGCGCGGGCGCGACAATGATACGAAGTGAGCGTAGTTGTCTTGCGCTTTAAGCGTAGCTGTCTTGCGCTGGAGGCGGTCATATGCAAACGCTGGTACGTCACTTCGTACCGTGACGTCACTTCTTACCATGGATCCAGAACGAGCTGTATTTAGAGCTTGATTAAATAAATGATTCGTTTATAATGGGGAGGACGTCCTAAGCTATGAAACTTGCAGGACGTTTTAATGGTACAAAGACCTCTTATATACCAAAAGATCAAGGCAAATTTGGTTTCTCATGTCATGACCCCTTTAAGTAAAATTTGACAAAGAAAACAGGTACTTTTACATAACAATTTTTAATGTGTATAATAAGATTAAATTAGCTAAACTTTCTAAAGAATACATTACTGATAACAATTTAAGTTAGTTTTGACTACAAGATTACTTATAAAAAAAGAAGAAGAAGAATGTAATCAACACTGACTGCATAAATACTGGTTTAAATATCATTAGCGGAAGGTAATGTATGGACTTTGATGTTTTTCCCCATCTGTATATCGTATGTTACGAAACACAAGATATCCACCCAGATTATGGACCCACTTGCGGGCAAATGACTGGTGGGAAAATTGTGTTCCTCAGTTTTCAGCTTGCCAGTGGGTTGAGGATTTTCACATGTCTAAGAACACATATGAATATCTTTGTGAAAGATTACCATGGAAAAAGAAGACGCGGCATTCCATCTTTCTGTCCCCTCACCGTAAGAGAGAGTCCATCGCCCTCTGGAAACTGGCAACAAATTCAGAATACAGGACCGTTTCGCATCTTTTTGGATTGTGGTAAGAACTGTACACCCACTCCAAATCATCCCTCTCCCATCTGCTGAGAGCCTT
This sequence comes from Phoxinus dragarum, assembly GCA_033366665.1. Taxonomy (NCBI): domain Eukaryota; kingdom Metazoa; phylum Chordata; class Actinopteri; order Cypriniformes; family Leuciscidae; genus Phoxinus; species Phoxinus dragarum. Next base: position 84,940 of record JARPMJ010000473.1, on the reverse strand, counting down.
GCAGGGATGAGTACCACAGTGAGTGTGCGATTTAGTTCTGCGCAACAAGGGAACATCATAACGATTATGTGAATCTCAAGGGTTGGCGCTCTGTTATCCTAACAGAGGATGGAAAAGGGCAGTTTGGGAATTTGTGTTGGCCGACCAGGAAGCCTCCATGATGCCCGTGTACTTCGACTGTCCAAGCTGTGGGACATGGCAGAGATGGCAGTCGGATGCACTATGGGAAGAAGGCAGGCTCACTGAATTTTTTTCAAGAGAAAATTTTTGGTATGTTTATTTAGCCATTTGAATTACAGGGACAGCTGGATGTCCTCAATGTAATGGCAGATATCATGGCCTGTATTTATCAAGCCTCTGAGAATTACTCACAAGAACACCGCTAAGAATTGACTTAAATGTAAAAAAAATTATTGGCTCAAAGCTGCGCTTAAAAGTGAGTCTATCAAGCATCTCAGTCGTAATTTAAAGGATGATTCCGGTATTTAACACCTTGAGTCTATATTGTAGTTTGTTTTGGATGAACAAGAGTGGTGGACAAATTTTTTTTGACAATGGTTCCTCTCTCGAGTTTTTGACTATAATAGAATTGGCCATAGACCCATTTAACATTGGAGTCAATGGGCATGTCCGAAAATGTCATTAAAACAGCCAATAATGTTCGTTTACAAAACTGTTAAACTCACCGAGTGGTTAGTGGTGTTCGTTGATGATTATAAACAATATATCGTCGCAATATATGATTCCAATCCGTTTATTTTGCTATAGTGGAACAATTTTTTCAGACACTTCACAACCGTGTAACTTCCGCTCAATATTTGAATCTGAAGCGTTAGCACACTCCCGACCACTTGATGGCGATAACCGATGTTTATGTCTCGCGGGACACTCACGGTCACAGTCGAGTTCAACTTCATATTGCACTGGTCAGTGGTCACGTCTTTCAATATGGTTAGAATTTGTGCGCTCAAAAACTGTGGTAAAGTTCCTAAAAAAATGATTGTTTATTTGGCTTACTCTCCCGGAGCACAGTTGCTCTGCTCGCTAGCCTTATGAGAAACGGAAGCGAGCAAAAAGACTACATCGACCAAATGTAAACAGCCCCCTTTCCGTTTCCGGTAGCGCATTTATATTAACGAGCACTCAGTCCTTCAACAGAATTCAATGGGATTTTACAAAATGACGAATAAAAACACGACAGAAACTGTATTTCGCAACACTTTTTGTTTCTGGAACATCAACTAACATCACTAATCACTCGGTGAGTTTAACAGTTTTGTAAACGAACATTATTGGCTGTTTTAATGACATTTTCGGACATGCCCATTGACTCCAATGTTAAATGGGTCCATGGCCAATTCTTTTATAGTCAAAAACTCGAGAGAGGAACCATTGTCAAAAAAATGTTGTCCACCACTCTTGTTCATCCAAAACAAACTACAATATAGACTCAATGTGTTAAATACCGGAATTATCCTTTAAGTGAAGTGTAGGACTACATCTTAAGTGTCTTAGAGATGATTCACGACACTTTGCTGTACCACAAAACAGGGTTTGGGATGACGATATAGGCATGGACCAATCACTGAATAGATTTCCTTATTTAAGAATATTCTCAGATAAATTCATATTGAATGGGGAAATGCCAAAGAGGAGTTTGCATTCAACACACATTTCACAATAAAGAATTGTGAATAATTTAAACAAAACATTTTCTTATGTAATTTTAAACCGGTGTGCTGTTAACTGACCTGGCAATATATATCCTAGATTTTATGACACATTCAGCCACCATGGATTCCAAAAGAAAACCGAACTGGCGGCAGGAAGAAGCGCTACTGCTTGCTGAATTAGTTGAACAACAAAACCATGTTATAAAAGGCAAGTTCAGCCCAACATTAACCAGCGCTGACAAAGATGATCTGTCCAAACGATACCGTTTGATTAACTGTTCGTCGTCAAAAACATTCTTCCTCTCCTGAAAGATTAGCACACGTCTGTCTCCTCAGTGTCATCACAAGCCCTATACAGGCAACTCCTAACCACTTGAGAGAGATCTCGAGCTGTCTTAAATAACTGAGAGAGTAATGATTCTTAGTTTTAAGAAATTTGATAACTTGCTTTTATACTTACAGTAAGTTTGAAAGTATGAGTATATTTCATAAAGTCTCAGCACTTAAGATTAAAATGGCACTTTGAGAAGCTTGATAAATACAGGACCTGAAACCTGAATGCATACTACACAATTAGGACATCATATTGTAGGTTAAACCTGTACGAACGCACACACACACACACACACACACACACGCACACACACACACACACACACACACACACACACACACACACTCACTCACTCACTCACTCACTCACTCACTCACACACACACACTCATACACACACAATCTCTTTGTTATTCTGTTTTAGTTACTGCACAAATAATATCTGTTAACATGTCATCTATTGATACATGTGTTGCATATATCCATTGGTTGTTGCATACAGTCTGTGGCCTTAATAGTTTATTGACACCTTGCTTTTTGTACAGTAATAAATGTCAGGGTTATTGCTCTTTTGTACAACAAAATGCATAAAAAATAATGCGGGGAAAATAGCTTGTAATAATGGCTTGTTTTTTGTACCCAAATGGTTTCCTAACACACACATTACAGGTTTGGCTTTGAAGGACATTCTCACACTTTCTTTGGTCATTTACATTTCCAGCACATCATTATACAACAGTTATTTATTATTTTCACCAAGAAATAAATGCGCATTTTCTCTGACAACTATTGTGTTTTAGACTGTTAGTTTGGACTTTTATTTTGGTCTGGTGGCGTGATGTCATAAGGCTGCGCCGCAGTCTGCGTCTGGTGTGATTCGGCCATAGACAGTAAATAAGAGGATTCGGCAGGTGAAAGGTTTGTGTTATTAAGCATTTAACGTCTCTACGTCTCATTCCGCTCCCTATGTCGTGAATGTGGTATATTGTAAACAAGAAGCTATGAATAACATGGGCTTGCCTTTTCGAAAACCAGACTCAATGGAAACGATTGATTCGCAAGCTGTGTTTTATTTAGAAAGATGCGCTCAAGAAGTCGCTGTGGTCAGCCATACGTGGCTTCGTCGTTTCAGGAAAGCAGCAATTACTTTCCAAAGTAATCACAGTAAAAAAGAAGAAAAGACAAAGAAAAAATCTCAGGACAAATGACAGTCATTTATAATGTAGTGATGGGAGAATCAATAGCACCAATTGCTTCGCACTGTTTCCAAGCGTTTGAAACGCCACACCCGGTCAAAACAGTGGAAATGCAACAAAAACTCAAGCCATTCATGCATAAAAATGCTTTTACAAACCCATTGCAAATGTTTTATTGGAAGTATAATCTATAAAATACAATTAAACCGTCATCTAATACCTGCTGTCTGTATAATGTGTTATTATTTTATAAATTTTCAGGGCTTGGTTTGTTTGTTCCATGCATGGCTCAGGTAAACAGGCCAATAAGAGATTATTAACTGTTATTATTAATATTAATTATACTAATATCTCATTAAAACGTCTACAAATGTATAAAAAACTTTCAGAGATCAGGTAAAAAAAGCAAAAGATTTGGCAAAAGCGCCAATCACTAATGTAATGGTATTTTTCTGAAATTACCCTTGAATATAACCCCACCACAGCACAGTAATGGTCATTGCCATTTACACCGCTCTGCGCAGTAGAAGTGATGCTAAGGTGGAGCCATAGCATCAAGGTCCAGCATATATGCTCCCGAAGACAGCACAGCAGTCAATCATAACTTTATAGCATCAAATATCTATCTAAACCCAAACTTATTGGAATAATGAACACTTGAACATACGTCTGCGTGATACGAACATGTACCTAAAATGACAGAAACTTTCTTTGGGAAAAAAATTATTTGAAGTGTATTTGGAGTTTTTAGTTTGGCTCGCGTCCCATTCGATTACATGGAGAGGGTGAGATTTATGACCTTTACTGCAGCCAGCCACACTACTGAACTATGAGCTGAATGAGATGCACCCATATAATTAGTTAGATTTATTTTTCTTTCTGTTAATTATTCTCATCTTAAACCTGACAGAGTGTCCAAACACACACGACTGAGATCCACGTGACACTATTATAAAGATGGCGTTAATTAAAGAGGGGAGTGAAGACATGAAGATTGAAGAAACATTCAGAGCGAAAGATGAAGATACTGAGACACAAACAGGTTGGTTTCATTCTCAAAACTGAACTCAGTCATTTGATCCTTATTAAAAATGTTTCCTTCTTAAGAAATATATATATTTTTTTTTTTTTGCAAAAGATGAAATGTGAGTGATCAACTTTACATTTATTGTCTACAAATAATCTATCAATCATAATTAATCTATCAATCATTTTTTTCAATTAATCTAACGATAATTTTTCCCCCCCAGTTACTCTATTGGTTATTTTCTGAATAGAATCCTGACATGTTTTGTTTGCTCTGTAGATTAAAGTAGCTGTTTGATTATGTTAATTCAGCTGTGTGATCAAACAGCTGAAGTCAACCGCATTCTAACTATAGCGGTAACCATAGCGATAGGGGTGGGAGATATTGTCAAAAATTAATATCTCAATATCTTCATCACGATTCGGCTCGCGCCGCACTGACATATTGACATTGATGGTCCGAACTGATAAAGTGTCCGTGAAGCACAAAATAATAGCGCAGTTTCGTTCCGCTTTTATTACGTTTGCCCAGAGGTTTGCCATTGATGTTGTGCAACATAACGTTATGGTGGTCGCGCCAGCGCGGATTTTGGTCGGCAGGAAAAAATGGTCCAACGAATCGTTCGGTTTGTATGCGTAACCGAAAGCCTCGTACCGAACGGTTCAATACGAATACGTGTACACCCCTATTTGCAAACAGTACTTCTATTAGTAGACTACCAACAATGTGACTACCCATTTACTAGAAGTTAAAAGAAGCCCTGTTCGGAGGCTATTACGGTGGATCTCTTGGGAAAATGTATTCCATCTTTTGGACTCATCATTATGCAACGCAATTTTCTAATGATGTAATCATAAAACTCGCCACTTGAGGACGCCACAGACATTTAAGAAAAACTTTTTAACTTCAGACTTCAGTTTTCCGCAAACAACGCATATGTTGCCTTTTCTATCAGCTATTTCATTAATCGTTCATCGGCTTTACTCTTAACGTTTTTGGATTGTTGCTTCAACCTAAGAAACGTCATAACACACAGGTAAGAACTCCGTAGTTGTATTGCAAATTAGTAGCAGCAATTACTCTCGTGCAATTGAGAAACGATTGTGATTTTGTACCAAAAAAAACAGAAAATACAGTCAAACAAACCCCATACAGTATTAAAATCGCTACATATCATAGTTTAGAAGGTTATAGTATGTGTTATTTGTTTTCTCTTTAACTTCCTTCAGCTCTAGTACTAGTATCGGAAATGCCGCCGATACCAATAAAAATTCTGGCATCGGTATCGGCGAGTACTTGTACCCATGTACCGATCCGATACAATTTTCATAAACATTTTCATACCCTAGTTATTGCACGCTAGCTTTGCCTAACGCTGCAAATCAGAGATCAAGTTCTTCTTCGCTGCTCTAAACGGTGGTTGCCCGTGGCAACACAGGAAGTTGTGCTGTGTCGCCACAAGCAACCACCGTTTAGAGCAGTGAAGAAGAAATAAAATGCACGCGCTAGCAGTATGTCTGCAGTTTGGCATATAACCGACAAAATTATCGTGTTTATTGTTCTGATGACCAGCCACTGTCAGTCGTCAAAAACGGTGCATTTTGACGCTTAATTGAACGTTGGGAGCCCCGGTACAGTTTGCCTGGTCGCAAATAACGTTACATCTCTGAAACAGCGCTCCCTAAGCTATAGATGGGTTTCCGTTTCTCGAATTACCCATTATCCTCTGTGGCGCACCGCGATGTTGTGTCAAAGCTATCATGCTCGTGTTTACCGCCTTTTCATTTACCCAAGTATTTTTGACTCTTGTGTTGAGATAACGATGACAAAGTCCTCCAAACCTGGCGACAAGGTGAAGGTTATTTACAGCATGAATTCTCCTGCATTGAACTTGTTTTAGCGACCGCCAAAGTGAATGTTTGTCCCGCCAAAGTCTTATTTGATCGGTGAGTAATGTAGATGAACTGCTGCGCTTGTGACAGGGCGCATGTTTAACTGAAAGAACGAGCAGAAAGAAAGAGAGAGACGGTCGCGCGCGCGCACTCCTCTCTTCGTAGCCAGGCGAAAGTGTAAACAAGACTTCACCGTCTCCAAACTAAGCGCTGTCTTGCTCTCTCTCTATATAGTCGTTTTCAATCGACAACATGTACATACGGCTCGCATGCATTTAATGTATTTGTGTGTACTCTTCTCTGGGCGTACTGTAGTCGCTAGTGTGTTTTTGCACTGACAAGGAGCCATGTGATTAATGGCTAGGCTAACACAATCATCGTAATGTGCATGATAATCATGAAAATAAAACAACGTAGAATTAAAGGAACTCAGCTGTTTATCAATTTACCTGAAATAAAAAGCAGACTTTTTAGTGTCTTTTGTTTGGGTCAGGATCGAAGCCCTCTCTGTTGATTCTCGCCAGCCATACGTTACGTCTCTTGTACGAAAGCCTTTCCGTCTCTGTTCCTTGGTGATAAATCACTTTTGTAATATTGAAATATTGTCTCTTCGTCGTGTCGGGGTCAGCAGGATTCGTACAGCCCCACACAACACAGGTGTGTGACCCATTGCTTCAGGATGTTATCATGCTCCGTAACACAAACACTTGACACACAAGATGGCGCCGTAAGGAGTTGCGGGAGAAATGTGACGTCATCGTAAATCTATCTATTCCAGACAGTGCGTGAACACATTTCATGTAACGTTAAACTAAAAGATGTGCAAACAATCAGCTTTACTATCGACATCTGGAGTTTGACAAGCACAGTGACGCCGTCATCTTAAGTTTTAAAGAGATTATTTTCTTAAATTATTCATATATAATTTTTTTGAGTCCTAGATTTATTTGTTGTACTGTTTTTTATACAGTTATATTGTAAAACTAAAATACCTTTTTCAGTTTACAGTATTAGATTTGTGGCTGCATTTGAAGTAATTTTTCACTTAAAAATAAATAATATACTACTGTGAAAAGTATGTCAGATAATAAAAAATATTCTAGTTCACTGTGTGTATTTGTTCATGTTTTATTAAGGGATAAGTCTGAAGCACACCATAAAATAATTCTATCAATTCATACAGGGCTAGTATGAATTGCAGCTGTATAGATACACACCCAGGTATCGGATCAGTACTCGGTATCGGCCGATACCCTGAGTCCAGGTATCGGAATCGGTATAGGGAAGGGAAAAAGGGTATCGGAACATCTCTATTGACAGCACGTATTTCGAGGTGTGAGTTCGTCCATTAGATATTTTAAATAACCGTGTTAAATGCTTTGTAACTGGTTGTAGAGAGTACATTTAAGCCGTGCATCTCGCAGCCACGGCAGCTTGTTAAAAGCAGAATGCTGTATGAACTGCATTTCACACAGCCGTAATAAGCACAAAATATGGGACTGACAACCGTATACGAGTGCTGTGTAAAAATTAAATGTAATAGTCTAAATACTTGCGCTACCTTCTCTGCGTTTTGAGGTAAGAGAGCCCCGGCATGTTTTCTTTAGATGCTCCTGCATAGAAGTTGTGCTGCTGTGGTTTGCCATCTCTGTTTAAAGGGGTCATGACATGGTTTTTTTTATTTTATTATTATGTTCCCTTAGGTGCAATTATAGTATTACTATAGTTTTTTTTACAAAAAACTTTTAAAATGTAGTGATTTATGACCTTTTCCCACCCTGTTTCTCATCCTCTGATTCAAACAGTCTGTTTTGGGGTGTTTCCCCTTTAAGAGTTCAGTGTTAACGCCCACTGTTATGATTGGCTAACGTCAGTGCCTATGCATCAATTATTAACGCCCGCAGCCAGAACATTTGCGGATTCGGCGCAACTGTTTAGTAGCGGGTGATGCATGCGAAGCGATGGCTCTTGCAATGATAAAACCTTATTATGTTTGAGCCGGAATCAGATGAGGAATCAGAGGAAAATGAACCATCACCACAACAACGAAGACTGGATCAGCCCGTGTCCACATGGAAAGTGAAACTATTTTGAATTAATAAAAAAAAAATAACCCGAGACACTTGAAAACGGATTATTGTTGCATAATTATCCTATAGCTTCATTTGCTAACAGTTTAACATTATTTAACTAATTCCAATGAAATGATAGGGTGTAACACGGACAAAAATGCATGCACAAGGCCATCTTTGAAGATGCAGCATTGATAAGGCAACATTTTTTATTTTCTATCACATGTAGGCCTACTAGAAAGGCGACATATTTTCAAGATTCTCTTATACAAATGTGTTTATATTAGCCATGGTAAAAAGTAAGTTTGCGTCGTCGTTATTGAGCCCAGAATAGTCGGCACGGACTTATTTTTGAGCAACAGTTTTCTGGCAAAGCCAAGCATCATATTGGGATTTTTTCCTCACAACAGTCATCCTTCAAATGTATAGAACACTGCCGTGACTGGGACGTCCGCAAAAAATAAAGTGCATCCATTTTTCCCTGACGACTGGATCTTTCAGCGTATTTAAAAAGTAGTTTAAAGTTTTAAATACATTACTTACAGTTTGCGTCGTCGTTGTTGAGCCCAGAATAGACGGCACGGACTTATCTTTGAGCAACAGTTTTCTGGCAAAGCTCAAAACAGTCATCCTTCAAATGTATAGAACAAACGCTTAAACTAACACTGCCGTGACTGAGACGTCCGCAAAAAATAAAGTGCATCCATTTCCCCCTGACGTCTGGATCTTTCGCAGCGTATTCAAAGATGTAGTTTGTCCACAGCCAGGAACAGCACATCTGCGGCGTCGTAATCTCCCTGTACACAGCGAGTGGCGCTGTCCGCATAGGGCTGTCCGTCGACTGAACACTTGTGAGGCGCGCGGGCGCGACAACGATACGAAGTGAGCGTAGTTGTCTTGCGCTTTAAGCGTAGCTGTCTTGTTCTGGAGGCGGTCTATATGCAAACGCTGGTACGTCACTTCGTACCGTGACGTCACTTCTTACCATGGATCCAGAACGAGCTGTATTTAGAGCTTGATTAAATAAATGATTCGTTTATAATGGGGAGGACGTCTTAAGCTATGAAACTTGCAGGACGTTTTAATGGTACAAAGACCTCTTATATACCAAAAGATCAAGGCAAATTTGGTTTCTCATGTCATGACCCCTTTAAAAAATTCCCACACTTTAGATCGGGATCGAAATTTTTGTAATAATAGCTACAATTTTTCAGCATGCCTGGGAGCCGCCATTATTGGGGAATATAAACAGCAAGACGAATTGATGCATTTCACGCAAATCAACTAATTTCCGATTACGTTGACGTATCGTACCAGCCCTATTATGGATACCAATACTGCTACTTATGTCTTAGCAGTGACCTGCTAAGTTGGTCTCCCCCCTCTCCCCCCTCCCTCAATTTTAGCCATTATAGCAATTCAGCATTACAGTATAATTAAAAGCTGTCAATTTTAACATTTATTAGCCTTTTAAAGGTGCCATGTGTAATTGTCTGGCAAAAAAAATCAAGTCATACTCCACATTCCATACCAGATGGGGGCAGTATACCTCACATATCAAAATATGCGATGTAGGATATGGTATTTTATAAATCACACACTATAAATATGATAAAGAAGGAGAAACAGATAGTTGCAGTAAAGTAAGATATTTTAATAAGTTGAAGAAACAATAATGATTTGTGACACACACACACTCGATTTGCGCATCGCTATCATGCGTGTATTACACAGGTAACGTTATTACATTGCTTCCTGATATCACGTGCACAAACACAGATAACCTATATTTATATATATATATATATATATATATATATATATATATATATATATATATACTACAGGGCCGTTGAATGCTTGTATCTGATAACCGTGAAGCTCTTGTAATTATTACTTTACCCAACCTCTCCATGTCGAGTGATGCAGTAAACATCAGACAGCGCACGTGAACCGATCATTTCTACTATAGTAAAAAAAAAACACGAACACTGTTGAAAGATACAGTAGGCTACAAATGACCTGTTCGCGCCACAAATTGTTCTCCGTCCTTAGCGACCGAGTCATTGAATGTGAAACAGCCGGCTGCTGTCGTCAGCGAGCAGCACTCTTCAGACAACGAGGGCGCGCGCGCCGTGTTGATACCTCCGTTTCAGTTTCTCGAACCCGCGCAGTGCGGCGGTCAGAACACGGAGACCATTCTGCCCCTAGCTATGCGTGCGAAAGCATGGGGAGCGATCCCAGGCGTGTCAGAATGGGTGCTGAACGTTGTAAAACAGGGCTATGCGTTGCAGTTCGCTCGCCGTCCCCCGCGCTTTCGAGCCCGGACCGTGACGAGCGGTCATTTTCTTATCTGATCTGATTTGTGCTTCAGAGCGCGGTGGTTGTAGGGGTCTCTTGCCAAAGGCTTCAGCCACCCTTCCGCTCTCTTCCCTGAATTGAAATGAAGTAGTGGGCTGTACTTTCCACACGATAGACATCAGGTTCAAGTACGCCCACAAGCCGTGCGAGTTATTCGTGTATTGCAGGTTGGCTGGTGGTTATGTGCCCCGCATACCGCCTCCCATGGCCGAAACTGGTATTACAACACCTGTCGGGCCGTGGCTAGTAATGCTAATGCTAATTAAGGTTGATATCTCTGCAGCACTATAACTTGACATTTTTTTAATGACATCATTGCCCTTATTTCTTCTCATTCTTTTGATGCGTGTAGCTCATTTTTTGGATATTTTTACCTCAATTTTTACACATGGCACCTTTAAAATATGTTATAAGGCTAATAAGGCTGTGCCCTTCAATACATCAGGGTTCAGTTTTTTTTCTATTGGCCCAGTCAGACCGGTTCAGATTCTGTCAAAATGCTCAAAAAAAGAGATTTTTTTCGTTGTTTTTGACCCATGCAACCTTGTAAACGGTGCTTTAAGATTTTTAGGTAGGTCTAACAGGAAGAATATATACAGACATTGAATAAATCAAACACTTCAGTCTTCACTGCATGGACTATAAATTAAGCTACAAAAGTTATTCAGTCAAGAGCTGTGACTGATTTTCTTTTTTTTTGATTATCGTTAAAGGGATACTTCAGCATTAAGCTTTGTATAAGTAGAAAACCTGTAGTATTTTCAAATCACCATACTTCCCTCCCTCATGTCCCCCTGAGACGAGAGATTTATGTTTTTTTTTTTTCTGGAAAAAATCCTCAGATGATGCAAAAATCGTCATTTTGCGTCATCTGAGGATTTTTTGGCCAGAGGCTAGAGACTACAGCCAGTAGTAGGCGTTAGATCCGCATGTTTTAAACCGGCCCATAGAGGACGGGATCTCACTCACAGAATGTACCAATAGTGTCAGCCATCTTTTTTTAGAAGCTAAGCTAACAGGCTCTTGTTCTGTGGAGAAAGCTGAGTATTAGGGGTTACCATACATCCTTTTTCCCGGACATGTCCGGCCGCCGAGATCGTCCAAAATGTCCGGGATTCTGGACTTTCTACAGTTGCTATTCATTGTTTACATGCACACCTTTTGTTTCAATCTAACTGAATTCATTCCGATTGGTGAATCTGAATGTAGTGTTTACATGAACGCTAAACAAGTGATCGGTTGATGTGCGTTTTAGCATTGCTAAGAAAATTCCCGCTCCTCCCTGAGAGATAGCCTATGGGACCGGTGCGTCTCACAGGTGTTGCTCATCAGTAATCACACCACCGGCCTCGCGTCGTTTTCCCCGCGGCCCTCAGCCTTGTCCTGCTCGCCACAGTAAACATACTGAATGGCGACTGTAGAACGCAAAAGCCGAATCCCGGACATTTTGTGCCAATTCCGGCAGATTTGTCATGGAGACTCACAATAAAATGACGTCTTTTAAGTTTCGAGTCAACTAGTAGCCAAGCCTAGTTGTTTAACTGGGCTCTTACCGGTAGGCGTGGCTTGGGAGTGGCCTCGTAGGGCAGCAAAGCAAGTGCATTCTGGGAGTTGTTGTCTTTCATCCACATGAGCCAAAAATACATTTCCTGGCTTTTCTCAGTCTAGAAGGCTCCCAATTCAAAAATAATTTCACATTTCTTCTACATAAATGACCCATTTTAAATACACATTCATATTTCCAGAGGTGAAGTATCCCTTTAATGACTTCCGGTTTATTAAAGCTGTCACTTTAAGATTTACCGCACATGACACAGATCTGACACGCATACCATCTTCTCTAACTCTTTATGCTCATTTAAGACTTGAGTGCTTGAGGATATTTGACTAAACTGGCACTTTGGCATAATTTTGTGTGTTTTTGTCCATTCAAACGCAGTCTGAAGCGGCTTTCTGTGCGCACGAGTCGTATGTGTGTCACACAGACATGAGGTTTACAGACAGCACTGCTTTCTCTTTTGTCTTTTTGTGGTTGTTTTAAAAGCATTTGCATGAATAAGAGCATGATCATATAATGTAACAAAGGATGCTGGAAAAAAAATTGCCGCAAGTTGATTGCGGTAAATATTTGTAATGCGTTAAACTGAAAAAATATTTGCATGTGTTAACGTGTTAATTTTAAGAATTTTGGACGTGTGGGGCGAACTATTTCTTTTCTTAGCTGAAGCCGACAACGGGACAAAATAAATGTAAAGAGAGACATAGTGGAGTTCCTATTTTTGTTTTGACAAATATAATCAATTCTGTAGTCTACCCCTTACATGACCTGGCAAGTGACATTATTCTAAAACGCATAAGATATTTTCATGCAGTAATGTGATGTACGTGACAACCAAAACGTGAAGTAAGCCGCGTCATGGTAGGTGCGCTGTATGTTTTCCTGCTTTTTTGTCTTTTGCCAATCACACTATGATATATATATGTGTGTATATATATGTATGTATGTAGTTTTTAATTTCTCAAGTAATTACCAACAAAGTTCATAGTCCACTGCAACATCTAATATCTTATAGGGCTGTTTTTTTTTTGCGGTTATAAACATAAGATGCTGGTCAGTGTAATGAAAAAAAAAAAAAAAACTTCACGGAAAGGAAACAAAAAGGTGGCAGATATCCTTTTTCTTTTTACAAAAACACAATGTTTTGTTTAATATTTAGTCCTTTCAGTTGGAAAGACTTTTGATGACTCCCATCATCCCCAATGTCACTTCTCTGTGTTTTACGCCCCTGACGAGAACATCGGTCTCTTTGGCTGTGAACTGCTCCTGGCAAATCCGCCGTTATAATAGCGATCCGCCATGGAACAACAATGAAGCTACTTCAGACCAACCCCTTTTAGATTTGCGCCAGGTGCAAGAGTCGTTTATCCCGCCGGGAAAATAGCAACAGCGCCGGGATCCGCCCACAAATGTCCTTGCGCTTTGACACTTGCGTTTCAGATCATTAAAATAGGGCCCATAAACATATTTTCCTATTATATTTTGCCTGGAAACGCTTCCAACACGCTTGCGTGTCGCGTGAAAAATAGGCGTCGGTTCTATTTCTAGCATGCACGCGTTTTCCGCGCGAGACGCGCAAGCAGTGTGCAAGCTCTAACCTGTTAACATGGGAGCCGAAATAAAAACGGACACGCCACGCAGCTGAGACGCTTACGCCACGCATCCAGTGTGTCACCGGCCTTAGTTATTTATGCAGCGGACCTTATGCATCTGTAGGAGTTTCCCTTTCAGACGCAAAATTTATGGGAGAGTTTTTTAAATGAATCATGCAATTGCACTCGTCAATGTACTGGTGTTTGCGCCATTTATCGGACCTGACGCAGTCTAATTAATTATACAGTGCTGCCTCAACACTGACTAGTTGATTATGATAATTGGTCCTAATATTACCATAATAGCAATTAGGGGTGTGCTGATTGATTGGCTACCGATCGCTATCGGCCGATAATCGCTTTGGGAATTTTGATCGGCGGTCTCTATAAAGGCTGATCTCATGCTGAAACACTCAAAGCGCACACACAAAAGGCCGCCTCACAAACAGCTTGTGAGTATCAATTTGCACTTATATGGTCAAATACACACAAATGCATGAACTAAAATTACCGTCTTGATGAGTAAAAACAGTCGGTTTTGTCTTAAGTGAACATTTGAGAAAGTTGTGTAACAGTATATATTGAATCGGTGCTGCTCTTAAAGTGACAGCAGCCTAATAATCCTGCTGCTGTCTCTGGTTTTTTCTTTGTCTTTTGTTGTTTGATTAACATTAATGACACTCACTGCTCTTCAATGACTAACATTTGTAACCTTATTTGTAAGGATTAATCTGTATTTAATTTATTCAGGGAAGACTCTCTTTAGTATTCTTACATCAATACTACTGTTAGACCTACCTGAAAAACAAACAAACTTAAAAGTACTGTTTATTTTGTATCTTTATTCAATTTTATTTATTTGTGCTACTGCTTGTAAATTGTTTATTTGTTCCTATTTTATTGCTGACTATTACTGACTGTCTTTTTTTGTGAATTCAATTCAGAGTTTGAAATCAGGCTTGTGCTGTGTGACATCTATTGTGCAACAATTGCCCCTTTGTAAAAACAAAAATGCACCACATAATCTGATCAAATATTTAGGTGAAAATTATATCTTTTTTGAAAAATGTCTACAAAATGCTACCTCTTTCATTTGCTTAGTGGGAGTAGGATATATAATATATGTTTAGTTTTGATGCTTTAAATGTCTAAATTATTTAATGTCTGTTGGTTTGTATGCTATTAAACTGTGGTTAACTTGTATTTGCCTTTTTTGCCCTAGACTTGATGTTGCTGAAAGGGAAGAGTCAAGAACTGAATGAAATGGAAAAGAAACATTTGAACAAGAAACGTCATGATTTAATAACTGGAAAAAAATATTTTAAATGCTCACAGACAGAAAAGACTTCCTCACTAAAAAGAGCTAAAAGGACAGCAACTAGAAGTTATTTCACATGCCAAAAATGTGGAAAAAGTTTTAATCGAATAGGAAACCTTCAAGTCCACATCAGAATTCACACTGGAGAGAGCCCTTTTACCTGCCAACAGTGTGGGAAAAGTTTTAATGAAAAAGGAAGCCTTAATGTCCACATGAGAATTCACACTGGAGAGAAGCCTTACACCTGCCAACAATGTGGAAAAAGTTTCAGTCGAAAAGGAAATCTAAAGACTCACATGAGAGTTCACACTGGAGAGAAGCCTTACACATGCCCTCAGTGTGGAAAGTGTTTTTCACAGAAAAAAGGCCTTAATTCCCACATGAGGAGTCACACTGGAGAGAGCCCTGACATCTGTAAACTGTGTGGGAAAAGCTTCTCACAAAAAGCAAATATTAAGACTCACATGAGAATTCACACCGGAGAAAAGCCGTATATATGTGTTCAGTGTGGAAAGAGTTTTACACGTAAAGCAAACCTTGATTCCCACATGAGAGGTCACGCTGGAGAGAGTCCTTACACCTGCAAACTGTGTGGGAAGAACTTCACACAAAAAGTGAGTCTTAAGGGTCACATGAGAATTCACACTGGAGAGAAGCCGTTCACATGTGGTCAGTGTGGAAAATGTTTCAGATGTAAAGAAAACCTTATTCGCCATGTGAGGATTCACTCAAGAGAAAACTGTTTAATTTGTCAGCAGTGTGGAATGAGTTTTACAGACAGGAATCACCTTAAGAATCATGTAATAATTCACACAGGAGAAAAGCCTTTTATGTGCCATCACTGTGGAAAGAGTTGCACAAACAAAGCAAATCTTGAGGTTCACGTCAGAGTTCACACTGGCGAGAAGCCTTTCACCTGCCCTCAGTGTGGGAAGAGTTTCACACTTAAAGGAAATCTTAAGACTCACATAAGAGTTCACACTGGAGAGAAGCCTTTCACGTGTCTTCGGTGTGAAGAGTGTTTCGCATATCTAAAAGACCTGAAACGTCATTTGCAAACTCATTCTGAAAAAGAAATGGCAAAGTTCCGAGTGTGACAAGGTGTTTAGAAAAAAGCTATTTCAAATATCACCTGCACATTTACTCTGGAATAAAGACAATTTAATTGCGGTAGCAATGAGTTTTATTTTGCCGTCACACTTACAGAAACACCTGAAAAGTTATGCAGATGTGAGACCCTATTTGAGACCTTGGTGGAAAGGTTTTTAAATGGCTCAGCAATTTAAAAATGGCTCTGGAAAGTATGTAACTTAAATGTAGGCTATTTTCCGTTTGTATAGCGACAATTCTTCATTCTACTTATTGATACCTCAGAATTAAAATGTTAGTGTGTCTTGCTTGTGAAATGCCACAATGTTAAAGGAGAACTCCGGTCAATTTTAACATTGAGCTCATTTTTTTTTAAATTTGGAGTGCTGTCAATACAGAGAACAATGACAAAAATCGATGTTGCCTACACTGTGTTATCCTCTTTTTAAAATTTGCACCCTGTTGACTTCAATGGGCCAAGTTTTAAACCTGCTTTTAGCCTCTTAGTCTTAACATCCTTAAAGGGATAGGTCACTTTGAAATTAATTTTTGATATGTTTTAGCTTACCTCAAGGGCATCCAAGATGTAGGTGTCTTTGTTTCCACAGTATTTTCAATTTTTATATTTTTAGGTCAAACCGTTCTTGTCTGACAGTCATATAATGCAAGCATGCACAGAGAGCATGCACAGAGAAGTCCAAATTAAACATGATTTAATGACTCGTAAATGTAAGTACACATTGATGGCCTAAGACACGAAACAAGCGGTTTGTGTGAGAAAACGAACAGTATTTATATCGTTTTTACCTCTTGTAACACAGCCATGTCCAAGTGATCTAAGGGCGCGAGCGCATCCTGGTGCATAGTTGTATACACTAGATGTCGCCTTGGCTACGGCAGTTCATTGGAACGAATGTCTTTAATGCGACATCTAGTGTATATATCTATATCTATGCACCAGTCTGCGCACACGTCACACAGAAGGAAGCGCCCGCGCCCTCAGATAACTTGGACATGGCTGTGTTACAAGAGGTAAAAACGATATAAATACTGTTCGTTTTCTCACACAAACCGCTCGTTTCGTGTCTTAGGCCATCAATGTGTACTTACATTTACGAGTAAAATCAAACATAGTTTAATCTACTGTGCTGCTGCCTAGATATGAGCAGTAGGTGAATCGAACCAGAGAATCTCCCTTTGTTCTGCCGTTAACTATATATAGACCCAGGCTTTTGCAGAGCTGCA
This sequence comes from Phoxinus dragarum, assembly GCA_033366665.1. NCBI lineage: Eukaryota > Metazoa > Chordata > Actinopteri > Cypriniformes > Leuciscidae > Phoxinus > Phoxinus dragarum. The sequence continues at coordinate 67,584 of JARPMJ010000473.1, read as the reverse complement.
AGACTTGTTTTCCATATATGTTTATTGGGTTGTCGCAATTCTGACGTGCCTTAGTAAAATGTTTCTGTTGATAAATATGTGAATTGTTTAAAGGTGCCCTAGAATGTGAAATTGAATTTAACTTGCCATAGTTAAATAACAATAGTTTAGTACATGGACATGACATACAGTGAGTTTCAAACACCATTGTTTTCTCCTTCTTGTTTAAATCTCGTTTTTGAAAAACACCCCTGAAAAACGGGCAAATCTCCACATAACACCTACTGTGACGTAACCGATGGGATCATTAATATGTACGCCTCCAAAATTTGTTTTGGGGCTGAGTTATCATGACCAACAAGACGAAAAGAAACTTGTGACCACCATTTTTTAAATAGCAGCTAATCGAGCTAATAGCTGCTCGATTGTAATCTCTGTCTATGCAAGTTACGGCGAGCTGCACGAACGTGTTGGATTCGCCGTGTTTGGATGCCGATGTAGGTTCGCAAAGCCATGAGCATCAATAGTAACGCAACAACCCCCATTGTTGATGTAAGACTTGTTCGAGATGCATCGGAGCGGCGCGGACCGATCAGAGCTCCGGGAGTGTTTGGAGAGCATACGACTCCTTTTGCTTTTGGATCGCTTTCGCAGTGCTTTGATGTCACGCGGCGATCGGTCTGCGAGAAGCCGAACCATCTCGAACAAGCCTGGTGTGTTTTTGTTTGGTGCTGCCGCGCTAGCGTTGCTGGGCAACATGAGATGTATACACAGTGACGTAAGATCTGGCTCTGTTTTGGCGCTCTAGGCTGTGGAAAGGCAAACCGGTTCTTAGAAGACCCGTCAGTAGAACCAACTCCGAACTGGCTCTAGCTCTAGCTCTAGCTCTGAACCAGCACCTGGTTCTTGCTGGTGGAAAAGGGGTATCGGAGCTCTTGTAATGAGCCCGCAGTGAAAGAGCCAATCAGAGCAGAACTCCTCACTACTATTCATGACCCTTCCAAATAAGGTAAAAACAGACCATTTCATTCTAGGGCCAATTTATAGGGTTGGAAATTGACCTGTAAAACCTTTTCTGGACATTTTAAATGGCTTTTTAAGCCACATACCCTCTATGTAGATATCAGGGACAAAATTAAAATATTATTTCAACACATTCTAGGGCACCTTTAATATTTGTCACCATCTGAGCTTATGTAATCTGCTCCCTTCCCTGTTCTAGCATTCAGATCCCCCATTAACAGAACTGATCCTAGAGACTGAAAGTAAGTGATCTCTGACTGTAGGGTTGAGAAGTTACTCATATGGGGGGATATATGTGGCCACAGATGATCTTTGAACCAACCTATGATTCCTCTTAAATATCTTCCGTTTTTTAATGTTAGGCTGTTTGATTGAAGGAATTCGTAGCTCTCTATAGTTTTGAGTCCAAACTAGGCCTACTCCATGTCTCAAGTAATATAATTATATCTGAACTATATATGATATTAACAAAGTCAGGGTAAGTAATTTTCTCCGCAAAAGCAGAAGAGAACATCCCCTGAATATTATAACATGCTATTTAAACGATGACATTGACAAATATTGGATTTACCAGAATAATGTATGAATTCATGACCCAAAATTTCATGTGCTCTATCTGGATCCGGTCACTGGAGTTTTTTCTGCCTATTCTTTCCACTACAGCGGCACAGCTGAGCTGCATGTCTGACTGACCCTCTCCTCACGCTCAGGATGTGTTTTCTGAGGGCTTTTCAGGGCGGACACCTTGATGGTTTTTGCAAACAGTCTCATGCCCTCTCGATGGATGTGGATATGGTCCTATAGATAGGACTCACGAGAGTGATGCGCTGATGGTTGGCTATGTGAGCATTGGAGCACAGATGTCAGCTATCTCCATTTGGATTGTACCAATTTCAAATGAGTTTTATTAGCATGACTGTGTATCACAATGTTGCCAAAGCATTAACATTATATACATAAAAAACATATATATATATATATATATATATCATGTCATATATGTAGCATAATAAATGAATAAATAAAGCGTGTCTCTCTAGAGATTGAACCGTCTCTGACATTGAGAATGGCTAACACATTTTGCAGCTAGTGCAGCTGTGCTATCATCTTCTCTTCTATGAAGGGCATTTTCTCAGTATCACACAGTTCAATGAATGATGGACTCAATGTTTCAAATCTGGGCAGAAAAGGTCCTCTTACACTGTCAGAAAAAAAAGTACAAAACGGTACATTTTAGGGTACAAGTGGCCGTCACTGAGGTGGTACCCTGAAGAGTACCTTTTTGTACCTTTAATGAGAGGTACACAATTGTACCTTATAACTTTGTACCATTTAAGGGGCAATTTTGTACCCCAAGGTACAAAAGGATCCCCTATATATGCCCTAGTGACAATACAGTTTTAATCGTATGGTGTGCTAAAACAAAATATCTTTAAGGACCTGGCTTAGACATGCAGATTTTAGAGATATTACATTTTATTTATTAACCTTCTTTTACAAAGAGAATTAATTGAAATGTATTACACCATCTTACAGCAGCAGGTGCGAGTCGAGACAATTAATTGTTCATCACACATAAAAATTCATCAGACATTACTCAAATATAATCAGAAGTATAAAGCAGTAATTTAAAACTGATGATTACAACTAAAAATTATAATTTTGAACCTGGCTTTATCCAATTCTGAGATTTCGTTTTTTAAAATATAGGCAAATTAGCGCATATTTAATTAGATAATGCCTAATTTGCATATTTAAACATTAAATTACAGAAAACTTGTAATACATTTTTTTCTCATCTTAATGTAGGTAATCAACTGGGAAAGTTTCATGGTGATATCTGCTAGTTAAAAATATTACCCTATTCACCTGTAGTGTCTCGCCTTAAAGCCCTGTTTTAAAATAGTTTCTGATGAAATAGAACGGTTAAGATTGAAATCTTATCCTATCTGATGCTGAAGGTTTTCTTTGTTTTTGGTCCAACTTAGCCTGAACATCAAAAAATAAACTTAGGAACTTCAAAAACTGCAAAAAAAGCTGCTGATGGGCTTCTATGGTTAGAAGCCCATTATATGGTTGCCTAATAATTAGGCAATGTTACAGTGATAAATAAAGACAACTAATGGGTGATTCTTCAACTACAGGCACTTTTGGCCTTGTGAACTTGAGGGGAAAAAAAGTGTTCAAATCTAAATTGTCACAGTCTAAGAGTTAAATATAACTAGTCTACTTTAATGATCCATAAGAGAACGCACTTACATTATAAGACAAATTGGTGTTTTTTGACATATTTTCCGATCCGCACTGAACAAATGTCATTTCCATCACATGTAAATATTTGATTATCATTTGAAATTATTATGATATACATCATTTCTTAACAGTGTAAGACCACTTTCACACATAGTTTTACCAATTTATACCTATATTGCAATTACAATAGATTTGTGGATTAAGTAAATGAGGCCCAAACACAAAGTTTACACCCACCACAACCTGAAATATAATATTGCAGTGGTTAGATACATTTCAGAAAAATAACTACTTGTGTTATTACATTAAGTGGAACATGATCCCATAAACTATGCAGAAATTTTTAATGAGTGATTAGAATTTTGTACATATTTTTAAAAAAAGTAATGAGGTGGTGGAAATGACTTGGTGTTGTGGAAATGACAAGGAATGGATGTCCATGTAGAAAAACAGAAAACATTTATTTGAAACACATTTAACAAATCATTAGTCATTAGTCTAATTTGGTTCCATAACCAGATGAACAGTTACAATCTTACTGTAAAATTCTAATCGGTCTCTTAGATGAACACTGTTCTGAAGAGAATATCATTACATGAACTGTAAAGCACCTAGATCATGAGGGCTCATCAATTTTTTTTTCAAAACTTGAAACGAGAGAGAGAGAGAGAGAGAGAGAGAGAGAGAGAGAGAGAGCGAATGTGATTCAAGGCCAAATCTTGCAGATTTCTTTCCAAACTTCCGTCTTAATCTCCTTGTGCCGTTTTGTCACTGGTACGGGCTCAGGGATGAGGCCTATTATATCCATGGGTTGGTACCAGATGACATCATCTCTCAGTGGCCAATAAAAGCGATTGATCCCAATTCCGGTCATTGTTTTCACTTGAGCACCACTGTAAAACTCAACATCCTGAATAATACCTGGGTACACATCTCCATCATACACCACTGCACACCACTGACCGATAAGACCCTCATGCAAGTCCAAAATCGGTTGTAGACCTTGATCTTGGGATGTGACAGTAAGTGTACTGGTTGTGGGGGTAGCTTCATCCCATGGCTGAAACCTGACCATTTCTGGTGTGAAACAGTTGCAATCGTTGGGTGCAGAGCAAAAACAACTTAGAATCCTCCATGACATCTGACTTGGAGAATGAGAGGTGATCTGCAAGGAGATTAAAAAAAGTCTGTCAGAGTATTCAATTAGTCATAACTTGTGTTAAGAAACAACAGCAAGACCATAAAATGTATAAAGAAACAACAGCGAGACCAAACCTGATGAATTTTCATCGTGCCACGAATTGTCTGTAATTCAGATGGAACGTGAACATCCATTGCCTCAACGGCATCTGGCTCAATATAGAACAGCTCTGTGGCAGACTTTTGCTGCTTAAGCTCCTCAAGCAATACTCGTGCATCTGGAATGTCCTTCCCTCTTGCAATCCCATCTGCTGGGCCTTTGCCGTGGCCAGCCTCTAAGAAATTCCAGGTCACCCTTTTCCAACCCATTTGGTAAGGAACATTGGTGAGGAGGAAAAAGTTTTTTTTTGAGCGATATTGTGTCGTTGGTCCGTCACTGACCACATGAAGTGTGGTGGCAGTGGGATGTTGTTCTCTCAAGTAAGTTAGCACTTGGGTTAGATGTGCCCATATTGCTGAGGGATCGTGGCGAAAAGAAGGGCTGATTGAGCATAATGACTTTACATCCTTCCAGGTGTAGGCCACGCCAGTATGGAGTGAGACCTGGTGATGCGAATCTCCAAAATGCACCGCCTGGACTTCACTGTTGTACTTGCACTGGAAGTTCTCTGCAAAATCAATATGCAGAATGACCTCGTCCTCTCTCAAGTTTTCCTTTAGGCCACGGAGAGCTGGATACTGATGCCTGATGTTATACACATGCTTTCCAAGTTTTTGTTTTAGATCTGTTGAAAAGTCTTCTAATAAAGTATGCAGTATGCCCTCTATTTTCTCCTTAACAGTGAGATGAACTGTGATTTTCTCTTTAGTTCCATCTTTCTTTTTCTTCTCTCTCTCCTCAGCTTTTGCCTTCCATGTGTGCCAAAATGTCTGTGCCCCAGGGTCAAAGGCAGAGATCTGCAATTCTTTGTCTACACAGTTGGGACATTCTCTGTACATACACTCCTTGGTGTATGGTGAACAGCACAGAGAGACAACTAAATCTTCAATTTTACTGCTGTTGATCACTTTGTGCTGCAGCAGTTTGTCTGCCATTAACTGCATATTGGCATGCGTCTTGCATATGCATGTGTCTCTGTCCTTAATTGTGGGCTTTATAACAGACGGGCTTTATAATAGACGTTTCTTGCAGAACTCACTGTAAGAAATCTGTATGTCAGGATACTCCTTTTTAAATTTCTCATGAAGTATTTCCATGGGTTCATTAAGGAATCTCTTCTGTTTTTTCTGTGTCACAGTCTCCTTTTTACCAGTTGTTGCTCTGCTGTTCTCATCTCTTTCCAAGAATTGCTGGATTTTCTCTTCTGTGTCTGTGCTGATGCTGTTTTTTTTGCTTCTTCCTTGTGTATTTAAGTGCTGCTGACCTCTTTTCATTATTTCTCATTCTCTTGGCTGAGAAGCCAAATTCTGTTCTAGCCATTTTCAGAAGGCGATACTTCTTGATGATCTTGCCTGCCATTATCTTCGAAATAAGTTGTTTTTCTCTCTCGGAGGACAGATTTTCATATCTGTCTCTCAGCTCAGCAAGAAGAGCATTATGGAAAACCAAAGTTCTTCTTAGAGTGTGTGGTGGTGTTGCCATCTGCTTTTTTGACTTGCCATTTGGGGAGTCAGCCTGCTTCACTTTCTTCATTAATCGGTCATACCGTTTGCGATACATCTCTGCCTTCTGCAGAGCCTTCCCAAGCATAGCTTTGCTTTTATACAATGCTGCATAAACTTTTGAACGGTTTCTTAGAACCTTTTTCCTTCCCCTTTGTTTTTGACTTAAACATTGGGCAGAGGGTGATGATGAGGGTGGTGTGAGAGGTGGATCAACATAATGTTCTGGCTGGACAGAATCTGGAGAGTTTGGTGGTGTAGTGGTAGAAAGGTAGGCCTGTACCTTAAGACCTTTGTTCATCTTCTCCCGATAATGTTTTTGATTGGTTCGCCATTGTCTCCTTCTTTTGCGTTGTTCGCGCTTTGACAAATCTGCAATTGGCTTTACAACCCCTCTTTCTTTTTTTCTTTATGTATCTCTCCCTGTCTCTCTTCAGTCGCTCTTCGTATTTGACAGGGTCCTCTTTTAGTCTGTCCCTATAGGACTGAGACCTTTCTCTAGTTGAATTCCGCGGCATCTTAAAAATAGATGAAAAGGCATTTCAACAAATATATATTTGAATAAATACATTAGCTTTGTACATTTCTATAAATAAAATATTCTTATGTAGCCACTCAATCTATGAATTGCACCTTGTAAGCATAAATGTCATTTCCACCACACCTTTGTCATTTCCACCCAAGAAGGTAATGTGGTGGAAATGACGGTGGTGGAAATGACAATCCTACAGTATTTTGTAAAAAAATCCAAGCTAGTATTACAGATTAGCTATGAATTGGTAGCTAGCATTGCATGGATGCAAAATACATCTATTTGTGTTAAAAACATTTATTTACAAACTCATTTGAAGTTACTCCATGTTTGGAAATGACACACAATAAAAATATTTTCATTTCAAGCAATATTTACCTTGAGTTTTCTTCTCCAAGTTGCTGAAGAAATTTAAAATCTCCTCCATGTCAGACATGTGCTGTGATGTCATTGTTCATCTCCATAGAAACTACCCAAACAATCTTTCAAAAAAACTTTTTAAAGGGACATTACAGCGTTGTGGTGGAAATGACAGCAATACTGTGGGACAACTACATTTTGTATATACAATCACATTAATAGTTGTCTGATCTTAAATACTTCAATTATGTTTTGATTATTTTACTGATACTTTATTCAGTCATATATATAAAAAAAAAAAGATAAATAATTTTTTACACTTCTTTTTCATTATTGAAGATCAGAAGTCTGGGTGTGGGACAAGCACAAAACAGTAATATTTGCATGTATAATGATGTTTAAAAAGTTGAAAAAATCATCGTAGACTACCGGTAAAAAGTTCATAAAGTACTTTCATTGTAAATTTAACTATGAAAGTGTGAATTTTTCAAAATTAAATGTTTTTTATAAAATATGATCAAAGGACATGAAAGTGCCCATAGTCTAAGAATTGCCCTAATACTGTAAAGTACAAGTTACTACTATTGAAAAGACAAATTATTTCATTAATACTAGGGCTGCCCCGTTAAGGCCGAGGCGTGTAACGTTATAGACTGCGTTGCGTCTTATGCGGCAAAATCTTGCAATTCCAACGGCAGGCCAATTTTTAGTCTCAAAATGTAAAAATGGAGATAAAACACTAACTATGGCTAGCCCTGCAAATATATAGTGTTAGCCACAGTTTTTATTAAGGAAATAAGGTGTGAGAGGCTAACGTTAAATCATGAAAGTTTAATCATGGACAATGGCGTCATCACACAGAGAATAACGTTAATCCTCGAGAAACCTCGATTTTCTTAAAACATCCCACAATGCGATAAATACTCACCCACGTTTCCCCCCCTCTCCTCTCCAGTGAGTTCGATACCAAACTGCATTAGCTCCTTTATTAATTGAACCTTAGATATTTTCCCCAAACTCCATTTTGAAGGCTCTCCCTAATTAATCAGTAACGTACACCAGCCAGTCTAACTCATGTCCTTTTTATTAGGCTTATTTACACAGGCTTAAGGCAAAAAAGAACATACAATTAGACAAAATCAACAGAACATGCCATCATACGTGAAAAAAATAAGAATATATTATAACATTATCCCGCATTTACCTGAAAAATGTGTCCTCCAAAATATTCTAGCCGCTGATTCACACACACTGTTTTCTCAGTCAGAACAAGCGGGAAATTTTCTTAAAGCGACAACAACCATATAACGTCTGCATACGCTATAGATATGTTTTGAATAATTACTTGAAAATAATATTTTTTTGCCGTTCATCATTGTCTGTATTCCTAATTTAATTCAGCATCAATCACTCTGTTTTTGATGCAACATTCAAAAGTGAATTAATTTGATTAAAAAAAAATACATTCAAAATACTTGGCCTACATTATAACAAACATTAACAATTATTAAAAATAATTAATATAATAAATTCATTAACAGGTTTGGAAATAACGTTTCGTATTTTACAGACATAATGTGATGGTGATAAATAAATAAATACATATAATCTTATGTAGCCTATAGGCCTACAAATTATATTTTTAACATAAAAAAAACAACTTAATATGGTTGTGTAAAAAAAAAAAAAGTTTCAAAAGGTACAAACTTTCACATCTAAACTTAAAATGTTGTCGTTATGGGTACAAAATAAGCCGTTTTGGGTACATAATTATACCATAGGGACCTATTGTGGACCTTTAAAGGTACAGTTATATATTTTGTACCCCTAGGAACAAAATTGTACCTGCACAGTACCTTTTTTTCTGACAGTGTACATTGATATATTTAGTACAGATGAGTAGAAAGTGTTTCTCATCCTCTATTTGCTGTAGATCACGGTGTCTACAGATCCTCTGCCCTCTCTCATGTTTGTATACGTCTTCCTTTCTCTATTTCCAGATCATGGTCACTTAATCTGTATTTGGAGAGGATTTGTCTTTCTTTAAATTGTTTAATTAATAGATAATTGGCCAATTTAGTGGTTCTATTTAGGGTCGAGTAACATTGGAGTTTTATTTTGGAGGTCAAAATGTGCTTTTAGTGATTCATCGTGAGTGTCTTTTAGATTTTTGTTGATTTTTTAGATTTGGGGTTGTATCAGTAGTCAATGGGGAGTTGAGTTTCATGGACAAGTTGAAGAGTTTAATTAGTGAGGAGGGCTTTATACTGGACTGAATGATTGGACTGATGGGGGTGATGCCAGAACTGAACACATCTCTTCTGGATCTCAATGTTCAGTGGGTACAAGCATAGGTTAAATTGGGCCGGAGCGCACCGGAGCTCCGCTCCGCCTCCTCAGGTCCACAACACACCCTGCCTGAGCTCAGCTCCGTCTCCTTCAGCACCAAATATTGTTATTCCACTTGAATTATTTTTCATCTATTGGTAAATACATGGCATATGAGACTGAATAATTAGCAAGACTACACAGAGACACACAGGCTACATAGAATTATCAGACGTTAGAATCAATGCATTAATAGCCGTGTTCTCTGGTTCAGCACCCCCCGCACAGCCATCAAGGGAAAACTGTCACAATTCTAAGCGTAACGTTACCATGGAAACCTGCGAACTGCTAGTGCGATCGACGGCCAAAAGGTTACTATAACTACATTGTGTGGTGAAGCAGGTTGTTACAGCGTTGACACAATGTTGACATTAAACCACCGTTCGCGGTCATTGCTTAAGGTTGTGCCTAGGATGTCTAGAGTCTAGACAACCACTGGACTACATCTGTTCTCGTCACTGCCCTGAAGCGCGAAAATCAGCCTTTTAAATTTCAACCGCCCGTTGTTGGGCTCATTGTGTTGTCGCATTCTTTATCGAGCATACGTGAGTATTGTGTTTAATTTATCTTAGCTAAATAAGATATGTAATTATTCAAACACAACCTACAACTTCATTTTCTAATACTAGTAGCTAGACTAATGTAGCCTGTTTAGTTTTTCATTTGAATTGTCTGCAATTTTAGTCTAATTTGTTTCTTTGCTCCTCTGGATTTGTTGATGTTTTACTGGACTGATTTTGGTTACCGACCTTTATCAACGGGCTTTCGACTACGCTCCCCTGTCTGCCATAGCCTATAGCAGAACCCGGAATGTTCTGATCTGCTTTTTATGCTTTATTTATCTTTATATTTATATTTATCCCCCCCCCTCCACACAAATGTATGACTTTTGGAAGTGCAATTTAATTTCCATTGCAGTTTTAATTTTTACTCTTCAAAGTATACACTTGCAGGAGTTGATTATAAAATAATAAGGAGAAACAATAAGTGGCCTATATAATTATCTAACATCTGACTAATTCAAAATTAACCTCAAAACATAAAATGCTAAATAGGGGTTATGCCGCCCATTGATTGAATGCGAGACTCCGGTTCCTTTTACAGATGTTTATTAACACCGTAGAACTAAAAGTTCAGATAGACAAAATAATAGACAACATCAAATATTGCAATCGTTACATAAATAGCATGGCTTAGCACTGCAGATAATGCTAATAAAGAATACAGTGTACTGACCACTTTAGCCTGCTTCTCAACCAACGACAGAGTCATTTCCCAGATGCAATCTTCAGTTGAAATATGATTCTTCAGCTTACACACAGATAAAGCAAACACCACGAAGCATGTAGTAATAAAGAAACAAAAAAACTAGCAGGTAAAATCACCGCTACATCACTGCTACATGTGAGCTTTGGTATCTGAGTTTCACTTATGGCGCTTGCCGGAGCTAACAGACGCTACTTCCGGTTTCCGTCATGTCAAAATAAAAGTGCGTACATATTTCAAAATAAATTCAAAAAACCGGCTGCATTTACACTCCCACCATCACACAATGGGTGATTCACAACAAAAAATAGACATTGATAACAGAACCTTGTTAACATTGATGTAAATACACAAATATACCTTCAAATATAAACAAAACAATGTCATAGAAGAGCTAACCTACTCATTCAGCCTCAAGCAATAGTACTGTTTTGTGTATTGACCTTTCTAAGTACACTGGCTTATGTGAGCGTGTGCCTTTACTGTCTAGTGTTGTGGTCACTAAGTAACAGTTTGAGTTTTCTGACTCTTCCATCAGATCCTTGGAAGACTTCAACTACCTTCGCCAACTTCCACTGATTTCTTGGTGTGCCATCATCTTGCAACAGGACAATGTCATTCACTTTAGCATTTCTCCTGTCCTTGTTCCATTTACTCCTCTGCTGCAGATTGAGCAAATACTCCTTTCTCCACCTGGTCCAAAATTCATTGGACAAGAACTGTACTCTTTTCCATCTTTTCTGAAGATAGAGATCTTCCCTTACAAACTCACCAGGTGGTGGTGCGATTATTGACGATTTCATTGTCAATATATGGTTTGGAGTTAGGGGTTCAGGTCCTAAAGGATCATTGAGATGTTCTGTGGTCAAAGGCCGACTGTTCACTATAGCCATCACTTCGTATAGGAATGTTCTTAATGAAGAGCTGTCTAATCTTCCAGCAGACTGGTCTAGGATGGATGTGAGGACACTTCTCACGGTCCGAATCTGCCTCTCCCAGACGCCACCCATGTGACTGGAAGCAGGTGGGTTCATGACAAAGTTGCATCCCAACTCTTTCACACGTTCTCTCTCCATTCCTTTCATTAACTCTTGGAATTCATTGCGTGCCCCCACAAAGTTGTGCCTTGATCACTTCGTAGTTGACTTACATTGCCTCTTATGGCAATAAAACAGCGCAACGCATTTAGGAAAGCATCAGTGGAAAGGTCATCCAATACCTCAATGTGGATGGCACGTGAACACATGCAGGTGTATAGAAGCCCATACCTCTTCAGTTCTTTCCTTCCATCTTTAACATAAAATGGTCCGAAACAGTCCATACCACTATAGGTAAATGGAGGGGTAGCTTCCATCCTCTCTGGGGGAAGGTCAGCCATTTTTTGTTCCTGATTACACTTTCTGAGCTTTCTGCAATTGAAGCACTTGAAAATGAGTGATGAAACTTCACTACTACACCCCAAGATCCAAATCCCATTAGAGCGTAGTTCATTGATGGTCATTCCACGACCCTGATGCTTCACCTTCTCATGATAGTGCCTTATCAACAAACGAGACACATGATGTCCTTTGGGAAGGATAGCTGGGTGTTTGGACATGAGGGTGGAGTGTTGCTTGTGTCAACCTACCTCCCACCCTCAGGATATCTTGGCTGTCCATGAAAGGGTTCAACTTGTGCAGTTTGGTTGACTTGTTCCTTTGTACCTCTTCTTTTTGTTTAAGAGTCTTGATTTCATCACTGAACGCTTCTTCTTGAACTGCATGGATTATGAATTGTTCAGCCTCCATTCTTTCTTCAAGTGTCGTAACTTCATTGGATCTTGTTTTAGGACCTTTCACCTCTTTTGCAAGACGCTTAAGTCTTGCTATGGCTCTTACGACTCTTTTCCAATCTGAAAACTTCTGAAGTCGGTCTGATAGGGACCTTTCCTCATTTGCTTTCGTTGTGAGAACTTGTGCTCTTTTGATTTCTGGGTCGTCCTCATTGAGCTCTCTCACCTTAATCTCTTCTTCCTTAGGAAGGTCCTTTTGCCACAAGAAACTAGGTCCCGTGAACCAGTTAGACTCTACAAGCTCCTTTGCCAAGAGTCCACGAGAGGCATGGTCAGCCGGGTTATTTTCTGAGGCAACATATTGCCACTGACTTGGTTCTGTGCTCGATTTGATCTGCTGGATCCGATTAGCTACGAACACATGAAATCGCTTCTCATCATTATAATATAACCAAGGACGACCTTGGAATCGGTCCAAAAGTATTCCTGTAGATTTTCAATCTCCATTTCTCTCCTTAGCAGATCACTTGACCTAGTGGCCACAACAGCAGCTGAGAGTTCCAACCTTGGGATTGTTGTTACTTTAGTCGGTGCAACCCTTGCCTTCCCCATAACAAGAGCACAATGGACTTCTCCAGACTTTGAAACAACCCTAAGGTAAGAACACATTCCATAGCCGGAAACACTGGCATCGGAAAAAATGGTGAAGTTCACACTGCTGAACTTCCTTAGCTGCCAATGGTATGTAGTGCCGTGGTATCTCTACCGAAGACAGATTATGAAGGTCTTGGAGCCCATGCTTCCCAACGGGGCCTGAGGTCGTCAGGAAGAGGATCATCCCATCCCACCTTGTCTTGGCACATCCTTTGTAGAATCTGTTTACCTTTCAAAATGATAGGTGCCACAAATCCAAGAGGATCAAAAATTGAGGCCACTGTTGACAGTACTCCTCTTCTGGTAAAGGGATGCTCCTTTACCCTAACTCTGAACTGGAACTTATCAGAGCTAATGCACCATTGGACCCCGAGAGCCCGTTCCATCTTGTGCTCACCCAAGGCCATGTCCAGGTCAGATGCAACTTCAGCAAGTTCTTGCTTTGGGATAGTGGCAAGAACCGTCTTGTTGTTGGTAATGAATTTGTGTAAGTGGAGTTTACCGGTGTTGCAGAGGTCTCTTGCCTCTTTAACAAGCTCGATAGCTTCTTCTTCACTGTCCAAACTTGTTAATCCATCGTCAACATAAAAGTTGCGCTGGTATAAACCTCACTGTAGCTTCACTAAACTTGCCTTCTCCTTCTGCAGCCAGGTGTTTGAGACCAAAGTTTGCACATCCAGGTGATGATGCAGCACCGAACAAGTGAACCCTCATGCGAAACACTGACGGTGGAGCTGCCATATTGCCTCTTTCCCACCACAGAAATCTGAGATAGTCTTGGGTCCCTTGGTGCAACATGAAATTGATGGAACATCCGCTCTACATCACACATGATGGCTACTTGTCCTTTGCGGAAGCGACACAAGACCCCTACAAGGGTATTTGTAAGGTCTGGTCCAGTGAGTAGATGCTCATTCAGTGATGTATTCTGAAACTTAGCTGAGCAATCAAATACCACGCGAATCTTTCCTGGCTTTTGGGGGTGGTAAACCCCATGGTGAGGGATATACCACGTGGTCTGATTGGTTACCTCTGACTCTGGAACCTTTTCAGCATCACCTCTTGCTATGATGTCCTCCATAAAAGTCACATAATCCTTGTGATATTGATACTCTTTCTTAAGACGTTTTTCCAGACATCTGAGTCTATGTTCTGCACACACTTTGTTGTTTGGCAGGCTTGGTCTCTCTTCCTTGAAAGGCAATGGCATTTCGTAATGTCCATTTGGCTTTTGCTTGATTCCTTCTTTCAGCTTCACCAAGAACTTAATATCTTCTTGTGATATTAGAACTTCTTCACTGAACTTCTCAGTAAAATCTGCCTCAAAGACCTTGAGTATATCTGCTGGAGTGATCATTTCCTTGACTTGAGTTCTATAAACGAAATGGACCTCAGACTTGAGCTCAGTAAGGGGCTTGGTAGCTGGCTGAACTTTCTTTATGATGATACGGTGGCTCACACCGATTTCATCCTCAGGATCATAAGCAACTTCAGTGCTGCTGTAGCCGATAATGCTCCAACCCAACACAGACCTTTGCGCATATGGCTGATTTTCATTGCCTGAGATGACATCTCTGGGAAGTAAGGCTTGTGGACAGTTATAGCCGATTAACAATCCCACTTCACAGTCGAGCTCAGGAGACATTTCATCTGCCAAATGTTCTAAGTGAGGCCAGGACTTTGCGGTAGTGCTTGTGGGTATATGGGATCTGTTTGCCGGTATGTAATCTCTGGTATAGGTTGTTGGGAGTTTGATTTTAGTGTCAGAGCTGATGCCTCTTACCTGTAGTCCTTGCACCTTTTGGCTATTCACCACTTTTGTTTTTGATGTTATCGTGGACACTTTAAGTTTTACAGGCTCTTTCTTGGCACCCAATGTTACAGCTGCATCCTCCAGGATGAAAGTTGTGTCGCTCTGACTATCAAGTAAAGCATATACTAAAACTTCCTTGTCTGGTTCCATTGTCGTGGAGACATAGACTGGAACAATAGATGAAGTGTGAGTGCTGCTCTTCTCTTGAACAACTCGGTTAGAGGTAGCTTGCTGTATTTCAATTGATTCAGACTGTTGGTTCTTGTCTCCTTTGTTTTCATTTGGCCTTTCTTGTTTTAATCTTACTCCTTGTTCTTGCTTCCCACGATCTTGATGTAGGCAAGTAGGGTGGAGTTTTCTACATAAATCACACATGCTCCTGGATGTACAAGCTCTAGAGTTATGGCCGATCCTAAGGCAGCCAAAACATAATTTCTCCAGTTGTACGAACTTAACTCTTTCTTCAACTGGTTTTTCCCTAATCTTGAGACACCTATGGAGAGTATGGCCTTTCTTCTTGCAAAACATGCATGTGATGCTTGTCTTCTCACTTGTATTAGTAGTGAAAGTCTTAGCACTTAAGTTTTGACTTCGTTGATACCTAGACGGTTCTCGTTCTGTTGGCTTTGATCTTTCTTGGTCAGTTGACTTCATTGCATAAAATGATGTGATGGGGGTTGCATGCAATACGAGCCTCCATGTTGAGAAATCTCACAAAGTATCTAAAATCAGGGAACATTTTGTGTCCATCTTGATAAATGGTGGCTTCTCGATTCCAGCGTGAGCTCAACCAATCTGGGGAGCTTGAGAGCAATCCTTTGGTTTTCCACACAATCATTGAGAGTTTGTAGGCCTTGAACATATGGCATAGCGGATTCCACGCTACTCAGGAAATCAACAAACTCACGAAGATTTTCGCTGTCCTTGGGGCTAATTTTATGCCATGTATGTATCTTGTCACGGTATGACTTGGGCAACTATGAATGGATTACCAAATCTGTCTTCAAGTATGTCCCAGGCAGCACGATAAGCTGTTTCTGTTCCTACAAGAAAATGGCCTTCAATAGCTCTCTTGGCTGAGCCACCAACGTACTTACGTAAAAAGAACAGCTTTTCTTGAGCTAGCAGGTTCTTGCGATCAATCAGAGTAAAGAAGGAAAGCTTCCAATCATTGTACTTAAGAGGATCTCCTTTGAAAATGTCAGGTTCTGGGATTGGAACTCGATTAGCTGTGATTGCTTCCGCAAGAGTTCTCACAAGGTCATTGGAAGCTTCATGAGAGGTTAAACAGGCTTGAGTGGCAGGAGCTTGACTGGTTGAGGCTTGTTGCATGAGTGGAAGTGCAGTTGGGGTGATGACATGACTTACAGGGACTTGAGAAAATGTGGCTGGCTGTGGAACAGAACATGAGGTGTACATGGAGGGATTTAGGAGAGGGTTTTTAGTGGCTGTGACCTCATGTGGGTGACGGACTTGACTGGGCTTGGCTTGTTGCGCAGGAAGAGCTTGAGAGACTGGTGCTTGATAGGAGGGAAAAAATGGATCCACTAAAGGGTTAAGTGCAAATAATGGATCGACAGTTTCTGAATAAACCTGCAGTCTTGCTTGAGCTGCAACATGCCCTTTAAGTTCTTCTAGCCGCTCTACTTCTCTCTTTTTTCCTTCCAGCTTCAATTTTCTATCAGCACTTTCTGCTATGAACTGAGCTCTTTTTTTAGCGCTCTCTGCTTCAATTTCCCTTTCTTTAGCTTCTCTTTCAGCCTTCAGGATTTGATCTTCCACCTCAAGTCTTTGAATTTCTTCCTTCTGCTGATGTTGTGCATTTGTTATCTTTATCACCTCTTGCGTAGCCACAACTTCCGCTGCCGCTTGTTTTGCATTAAGAGACAGGATGGAGGAGTGTCTGGATACTTTGGAAGAAGCTTTTGACTTGGCGCTTTGAGCTGAGGAAACACTAGACACTGTGCTGTCAAACACTGATTTAGCATCAGGCCAACATATGATTTCCAAATCATCACCACTGCGGAAATGTTGAACATTTGTATTTGCAATCCTAGTGAACGCCTGGCATGTGTCATTCATTCTCCGAATGTCAGGTTCAGGACTTGAAATGGCTCTTATTTTGAGGTAAGTATTGTCCATGTCAACTTGGATGGTATTGATTGTATTTACAATCTCATCAATCAGATCATCAGCATCATTATTCTTAATGGACCGTTTTAAGCCATTGATATGATACTTCCATCTTCTGTACATCTTTACAAAACTCACATTTAGATCCTTCAATTTGTCATCTAACAGAGCTTTTCCCTTTTCAGTGAGCTTTTGTATGCGTCCAGATTTCCTAATTCCAGGAGGGCATTTGTGTGTCTTCCGCACCCAACCTGAGATTGTGTGTCCTGCGCTGTGTCTTCAACTTGCTCATCAGCTTCAGCTTGCTGTGATAGGGCAGTCTGTTCTGCATCACCATCTTCTTGAAGGTCTCCATGAGTGCCCTCTTCAGTTGGAAGTAAAGTGTTTTCCTTTGAGTGTGACATTAAATGCAGAGTTTAAATGTGTTGATATTTGAATAAAATGTATTCTGTTCTCTAATGTGTGCAAATATGAAATAAAATGTAAAAATAAATCTCTTTGATTACCTTAGCTTAACCTTTGAATATTGCACATAAAACACTACCGTATCATAATAACACACTTCAATAAATGAGCAATAAAAAAAACAATTAACAAAGTGAAAAAATAAATAATAATAATAATAACTCGTCACAGTCTGAATATGAAAACTCACTTATAAGAACAATACTTTGGTATCAACTTAAAATATCTCAATTCAACTGGGGAGAATGGTTAATTTACTTATCTACTTAGTTTCTTGGATTCTTATTGCAGGAAAAAGGAATGTCCACTGCTGCTTTAAGGAAAAAAACCACAAATGAAACGTCCGAGTGCTATAATGGCAGTACTTGCGCTACTTTCAAGACACTCTCCTCGACGTGCTTGCTTGTGTAGCCTTGTCCACTTGCCCTTTTGGATTCACACGAACAATTCAAGATGAGGCCTCTCCTTTACCGCACGTGGCCTGCAGCTAACCCGTCTTCATCCGCTCGGAGTCTTCACCGATGCAGAAGTGTTCTACTATGCCGCCCATTGATTGAATGCGAGACTCCGGTTCCTTTTACAGATGTTTATTAACACCGTAGAACTAAAAGTTCAGATAGACAAAATAATAGACAACATCAAATATTGCAATCGTTACATAAATAGCATGGCTTAGCACTGCAGATAATGCTAATAAAGAATACAGTGTACTGACCACTTTAGCCTGCTTCTCAACCAACGACAGAGTCATTTCCCAGATGCAATCTTCAGTTGAAATATGATTCTTCAGCTTACACACAGATAAAGCAAACACCACGAAGCATGTAGTAATAAAGAAACAAAAAAACTAGCAGGTAAAATCACCGCTACATCACTGCTACATGTGAGCTTTGGTATCTGAGTTTCACTTATGGCGCTTGCCGGAGCTAACAGACGCTACTTCCGGTTTCCGTCATGTCAAAATAAAAGTGCGTACATATTTCAAAATAAATTCAAAAAACCGGCTGCATTTACAGGGGTTATCTACACTAGGCCTATCTAGCATTTAAAAAGAAATTGTCAGAACATCGTCTCGCAGTTACTGAATGTCACGCAACAGCGTTGCTAGTGCTACAGCCCTGTCGCGTCTTACAATTCTACGTTGTTACAATGTTATCTGACATTAAGCGTTTCTGATTCATTGGAGCCTATTGTGAGGAAACAGATTATCGTGGTTTAATGTACCTAAACAACAATCAGTGATCACCAAATTTCGCTCTCATATTGCACCTGCTGAGAGAGAAATTTGGTGATCATTGATCGTTGTTTAGGTACATTAAACCACGCTTTTTCACGTTAAGCGTTTTAGAATGTCCCACTTTCAGCCTAGCAATCATTCAGTCAGCCAGAACCAAAAAGCCAACTAAGCTAATTAAGTATCCCAATGTTAATGTCACGGGGGTGACAAATAATCCCCGGAACTGATTTCGCAAGGGAAGTGTTCCCGCCGGGGCACTTTCAGTGTAACACTGTCCCCATGCCGGGTGTGTGTGTCTGTGGTCATGACAACCAAACGGCAGGATTGGCAACAGGTGTGGGGACTTCACTCTGAGTGCCTGATTGAAGCCACGCCAGCATTTCTGAGAGAATAAAACACAAGTGGAAGAGAAGGCTGGGTGTGTTGTTTTTCTCCTCCGTTGATCTGGAGTGTTCTCTCTCCGTGTGGGCTTGTTGTTTTCTTTGTCTTCCCCCGTCGATCTGGTGTGGTTCTCTCCCATTGGGGAAACGTTCGTGGAGTGTTGCAGCTGAAGGATCATCGTGAAAGAAGAGGAGTGTCGCTTGTGAAATCCGAGGGCACCGGGCACCTGTCTACCGTTCATCATAAGAGCCTAGTGAGATCGATTGTAGTCACCTGTTGGATGTCAGAAGGAAAAGCCCCCGTGTGCACACTACACATATTAACTGTTTATCTCTGCTTGAAGTTTTTATGCTGTCTGTCCCAGTGAAAGCCCTGCTCCGCTTGTGACTCTGTTCCCGGCAGCACACGTGAGAACTGTTTACCTCTGCTTGAAGTTGTATGCTGTCTGTTCCAGTGAAAGCCCTGCTCTGCTTGTGACTCTGTCTCCTGCCACCCATGTGAGAGCTGTTCACCTCTATTTGAAGTGTTGATTCCGTCTGTTCCAGTGAAAGCCCTGCTCCGCTTGTGACTCTGTCTCCTGCCACCCATGTGAGAGCTGCTCACCTCTATTTGAAGTGTTGATTCCGTCTGTTCCAGTGAAAGCCCTGCTCCGCTTGTGACTCTGTCTCCTGCCACCCATGTGAGAGCTGTTCATCTCTATTTGAAGTGTTGATTCCGTCTGTTCCAGTGAAAGCCCTGCTCCGCTTGTGACTCTGTCTCCTGCCACCCATGTGAGAGCTGCTCACCTCTATTTGAAGTGTTGATTCCGTCTGTTCCAGTGAAAGCCCTGCTCCGCTTGTGACTCTGTCTCCTGCCACCCATGTGAGAGCTGTTCACCTCTATTTGAAGTGTTGATTCTGGCTGTTCCAGTGAAGGCCCGCTCAGCTTGTGACTTAAGTCTGTTGTAGCCCTGAAACCCACTTGTTCGTCACTCACCACTGTGAGTCTGGCACCAGCGCCAGAAGGAAGTGAGCTCCGACCGTCTACTCACCTGGGATACCCACTTGTTCGTCCTTTACCGCTGTGAGTCTGGCACCAGTGCCAGCAGGAAGTGAGCCCCGACCGTCTACTCACCTGGGATACCCACCTGTTCGTCACTCACCACTGTGAGTCTGGCACCAGCGCCAGAAGGAAGTGAGCCCCGACCGTCTACTCACCTGGGATACCCACCTGTTTGTCCTTTACCACTGTGAGTCTGGCACCAGCGCCAGAAGGAAGCGAGCCCTGTCCTACCTACTCACCTGCGATACCTACCTGTCCATAAACCTACCACGGTGTTGCCTCGGATTCCTGGGAAGAGGAAGGAAGAAGATTTTAGATAGGATTTTCAAATTGCTTTTAGACATTAAATAAAGTTGTCATTCTTTTATTCCTGTCTCCGGCCTCCTCCTTTGACGCGCTCCTCAGGGTGATCCTGGTCCAGGGGTGGGTGCAGTCTGGCTTGGCCCACCTCGACCTGTGACATTAATAGAGAAAGAGACAACTCATTCCACTCATAGCATTCGCGCTGTGATAGTTAAGACCAGAGTCTTTCAAGAAAAAATGATTAAACAAAAGCTGATTGTGTTCATTCAGATGCTGAATAAACATTGATAACATGAAGCGGACCCTGGAAGATTTTTTTGGGAGGGTAAGTTGATGCTGCAATTGCCATATCAAAAGAATGATAGAGATTGAAGATGTAAGCCCAGAAATGTGCAGAATCAGTCATTTTAATGTATGGAACTATGCTTTTAGTAGAAAAGCCCTAAAGAAAGGCACAACCAGCAACCCAGCTCTCAGCAGTGGTAGCAGCAGCAGCAGCAGCCTAGCGTCAGCCCTCAGCAGTGGCAGCAGCAGCCCAGCGTCAGCCCAATTTGTTAGACTCTGGCCCAATATGAACACTTCAAAACCAAATACTCTTTCATATTCCTATCTAATAATGCACTGGGATGTGAAATATGCAGAGATGCAGGGTCACCAGGTGTGCTAAGATCTGGTTCAAACAAATACACTTTTTCATTAGAGTGGCAATATGGCAGAGTTAAAACTTATGGGGATACTAAAGACAAACAGATGAGATCGTTACGGAAAAAAATATGCGAGCATGTAACATCGCATAGCCCACAAATTAGCAGAGTCGATCTGTGAAAAAAAAGAAGAAAGTACATTAGATGCCAGCTTCCTAAAAGCACAACAAGAACAGCTGGGCACCACTGAGAAAGGGTTTAGGACGGCATATCACATTGCCAAAAGAAATCGCCCATACACAGATAACCCTTCGCTCATCGACCTACAGCGCATGAATGGTCTTAATATGGGGAGAGTTTTGCACACTAATGTCACATGCACAGATATTGTTAATTTCATCTCAAAAGAAATTAAACATGCCCTGATGACCAGCATCAGGAATACAAGGCCCAAAGTGTCCATCCTGATAGATGAGAGCACGACACTAAGCAAAAAAATCTTGTTTAGTTGTATATGTTCGCGCATCGATCCAAAATTCAGACCCACTCACTTTCTTCTTAGCGGTTATTGAGCTATAACAGACTACTGCAGATGGCATCACTGATGCATTGCTCAAGTGTCTCTTGGACAATGGGTTAAATGATAGAAGCAGTGCTTTGTTGGCTTCTGCTCAGATGGGGGCATCTGTGATGCTGGGTAGAAAGGCAGGGGTGTATGCAAAGCTAAAGGCCAGATATCCAGCAGTGGTTGGCTGGCACTGCCTTAATCACAGGCTAGAGCTTTCAGTTGGGGATGCTGTAAGGGGCTGTGTGGAAACCAACCACTTCACCAGTTTCCTGGATAAGCTGTACTGTCTTTATAGTCAGTCCCCCAAAGAATTTGAGGGAACTGGATGAGGCTGCATCATTAGTGGGCACACAGTTGAGAAAAATAGGTCGTGTGTTAAATGTGAGATGGGTTGCTTCTTCCTACCGGACAGTTGAGGCTGTCTGGAATATGTATGGTGCTTTGCACCAGCACTTTATTAGTGCTGGTAAAGATACATCCAGGACCTCGGCTGAAAGGTGCATGTATGACGGGCTTGCAGCTAAATTATCCTCAGAGGGTTTTGTTGTCAATTTGGGACTAATGTTGGATGCTCTAGAAGAGCTTAAAGACTTGTCTGAGGCATTACAAAACAGAGAAATTCGTCTCTCAGAAGGTTTTAAAAAAGTTGGCAGGCTGATGTTTTCTTAGCAATGATGGAAACACCAGGCCCTCATTACCAGATTGCCTGTCAGGCTCTTCAGGATGGTGTTTTTAAGGGGGTTCCATTGAAAACTGGTGGCAGACAAATAAAAATCAATCACGAAAAGTTTTTTCATGCACTCAGTTGTAGCATGCAGTCCAGGATGGTCCCAGAGCAGATGAGCTGGAGCTTTTTGATCAAATAAATGTGTTGCCACTGCTGTATGGAGAACAAGAATTGAGGCAGCTGTGTGATAGTCTGGCAACGAACTACTGTAATGTCAAACAAGGTTTCAGGGACTACAAGGAAAACCCAAACATGGCAATTAAAGAGGGTCTTCTAAAATTAAAACACACAGTAGATACACTGGCTGTGAGCACAGCTGAATGTGAAAGGGGATTTTCAGCGATGAATATTATTGTTTCACCACTGAGAAATCAGCTGAAGATTGTCAATGTGTCCTCTTTGATGTTCATAAAGTTAGTGGGTCCACCACTAGAGTTGTGTTAGGAAGTGGGTGATGACAAGGCGGTCAGCAGACCATGTTGCCTGTAGACAAAGGCAGCATAAACCAGAGGAGCCCACCTTTACTCCTATTTGGAAGCTGATGAATGCATGAATTGTAGTTTGTGAATAAGTAAATGTGATGTATTTAAAGTGTAAACTGTTATGTCTGCACACAAGTGCCTCAAGTGTTGTTCGGGTTGTTTCATAATGCATTGAGTTGAGTATAATTACCTTCCGTGTCGGTGTGATTAAATCAAACATAACATAAACTGCCAAAGAAATTGGCCCTGATTCTCTTAAATCAACATAATTTTCTTGTTTAAAAAGATGTTTACATATTTGCCAACCAATAATTTCAAACATGTTGCATTTCATACATTTTCCGAGGGTGAAATTCGTTGCCTGCTTGTTAACATTAAAAACATTTAAAAAATAATAACAATAAAGTAAGTGAATTGTAAAGTATTTATCTTTGTTTGAATAACTACTCAACCCTACCTTACACATTACTGGAAAAAGAGCCCCTTTGGTGTACAAACACATCAAGTAATTTTACGGCGCGATTTTGAATGATGACCATTCAACCTTAAATAAGGGCTCCCCCTCCCTACAAAAGCCAATTTAACCACTGGGTACAAGCCTAATTCAGCCCTGCAGGCGGCGTTGGACGTACTTCTGTGAACCCCTAAAATGTTCTTGCCAATTTCTAATTTTAGTTTTTCTACCGAAGTTTTATCCCAATTTGAAAAAAAATTGTACTGGTCCCCAAATTTCACAACCATATAAAATAATTGGTTTTATTAAAGAATTATATAGCTTTATCTACATTTTAATGGGTAATTTTAAGGCCCTTCGAGACTTTTTTCGCTCAGTGTTTTGACAGCCAGACCGAAGCGTCCCAAAGCGCTGATGTTGATGCCCAGATATCTGTAGCTAGTGCTGTGCTGCAGGACCTGCTCTTATACGTGAACTGGTGTTCGTGAACCCTGAGATCTTTTGGAAAACCATGACTCCTGTTTTGTCCAGATTGACTGTCCAGGGCCCAGTCGTGACAGTATTGTTCCAGCAGGGACAGGCTCTGCTGAAGGCCCTCGGGTGTGCGGGACAGCAGGACCAGATCATCCGTGTACAGCAGGCATCTGACCTCTGACCTGTGTGTGTGGTGTAGAATGAGGCCGGGGGACAGTAGAGCGCTCTAGCGCTGATGCCAGATCATTGATGTAGATGATGAATAGATTTGGACTCAAACTGCTGTCCTGCCTCACTCCACGTCCCTGCCGGAAGAACGCTGTTCTGTGAATTGATTTTCACCGCACTTTTACTGTTGGTGTACAAAGATTTTATAATATCAAATGTTTTTCCACAATGCCAATTTGTAGGAGTTTGTACAGTAAACCGTCATGCCAAATTGAGTCGAATGTTTTTAAAGGCTACAAAACATGCAAATATTTTCCTTTGTTAGAGTGTGAAAGACAATTTGCGCTTTATTTAAAATGTTGTGTGTTGAGATGTGTGTGACAATGCAGCGGTTTATGATTACTGCAGAACAGTTTTCCTAGAGCACTGCCCACACAGATGCTGCGAATCGATTACATTTCTTAAATATGGGGGTGAGTCCTTCAGACAAGATCTCGGGGAAGTTACCGGACCATTAAACCAGATTGAATAATTTGGCTAGAGTTGTAATCATGCTGGGACTGCTGAGTTTAAGCACTAATGTCACGGGGTGACAAAAACCTGAACAGGACTAAGATCCTGGGGAAGGCACTGCAAATTGGTTGCCATGGCAGCGAGGCCAATTGCCTGAGTGACAGCAGGTGTGGGGCAATTACAGGGAACACTGTGAGAGAGACACATATTCAGATGGGGCTTTAAAAGCAGAGAGAAAACAGACTGTGGGGTGGGTTCTCCTCCCGTGTAGTACTGTGTTTGTCAGCGGGTCGTTCTTTTTATTATGGCTGGGCTGTGGAGTGTTGGAGATCGAAGCTAAGGAAGAGAAAGGAAGTAGTGAAGGATTTGTCAGAAAACCTAAGGAATATCGTCAGCAGTGGGAAAGACGCAAGTGATGAGTATTGGATCCGTTGTTTATATGCATTAACACTGAAGTGGTGTTGCAAGTTTGGAAGTGTGTGGCACGAGTGAATTATTACACCGAGTGAATTGTTGATCTGTCTCCAACTTCAGTCTTCTCTTTGCCGAATGTAACGACAGCTGCAACATTCTTCTGCTTTTCCTGGAGCGAAGTCGAGCCCTGGCCAAGGACTAGATTCGATCTGGTGGGAGAAGTACCAGTGGGTGAGTGCTGGCCCTAAATGCACGGTGTGTGAGTGGAATTACAGTGCCTGAAGTGACGATTCACCCGGTTTGTGCTGTGAAGTGAAATTGTTGTGTGGAGAAATATTAGAAGTCTGCCGTGCACTCTTCCCATTCAGTCTTCCACCCGCTGGCTCCAGGGGGAAGGTGTCGACAAATCAAGAGCCCCACTTCCTCCGTGAGAAGATCCGGCCCTGTTAAAGCTGAGTGTTTTATGTATCGCTGGACTGTTAAAAACGCGCTGTGTTTGTTCCAGTGTCCAACGAGGTGGAGCGTGTCGCTCAAGTGTTCTCCCAGCCTGGTGGTCTCCACACGCCCCTATTGGAAGCCTTTGCTCTGTTCAGACGAAGAGAGAGGTATATCAGTTGAAGTTTCATGTACTATTGGAACCGTTAAGACCTTCCTGTGCTGTTTCAGTGTTCAACGAAGCGGAGCGTTTCCGTCCAAGTGCCCTCCCAGCCTGGTGGTCTCCACACGCCCCTATTGGAAGCCTTTGCCCTGTTCAGACGAAGAGAGAGGTATATCAGTTGAAGTTTCATGTACTATTGGAACCGTTAAGACCTTCCTGTACTGTTTCAGTGTTCAACGAAGCGGAGCGTTTCCGTCCAAGTGCCCTCCCAGCCTGGTGGTCCCCACACACCCCTATTGGAAGCCGGTTGCCCTGCTCAGAAGAAGAGAGAGGTATATCAGGAGAGAGCTTCATGTACTGTTGAACAGCGAACCTTACTGTATCGTTCCAGTGCCCAACCAAGTGGAGCGTTTCATTTCAAGTGTCCTCCCCCGTCTGGTGGTCCCCACACGTCCTCCATTGGAAGCATCTGCCCGAAACGGAAGAAGGTACCTCAGCTGAGTGTTCACATTCCGACGAACGGTTAAACCCCGCCATATCGTTCCAGTGACTCGCCCGCCCCCACACTTGTATACTTACCTGGTGACCTACCTGGACGGCGTGAGGATTTCTCCGGATCCCCATTCAACGAGCCCCGGCCCGCTGCGATCGTTCCTGCCCTCCAATCCCAGGAGGTCCAGAGACGCGTGAACTGCCCTGGCGGCAAGAAGAAGTTTTAATTAGTGCTTATTCAATTGTCCAATTTTAATACAATAAAGTACTGTCATTATTTTTATCCCCTTGTCTGTCTGGTCCTTGACCCGTTCCTCGAGGTGGTTCCCGGGTTTTCAGGGGTGGGTGCAGTCTGGCTTGGCCCGCCCCGACCTGTGACACTAATGGTACTAATGTTACCTTGTCAACATCATTTCTTTAATGTGTAAGAACTGATTTTCCTGTTAAAATAAAACTCACCCTGCAATAAAGCCATAAAATGCACCCTGGACAAAATATCGCAAAGACAGAGCATAAGACATTGTCCTGTCCGATTTTAATATGTTCTAATATTTCAGACATTGTTATAGATTTATCTAATGGATTCTAATAATTGTATTTATTTTTCTCCAAGTCTTCTAGGTGTTTTCTTTATTTTACTCTGAGGTTGGTTAAGGTCAGATGGTTAATTTTTTTTATAAAGATTTTCAAGGTAGGATTTCCAAATTGTCCCATTCTGAAGTGTTATATTTCTATTTTGTTTTTTTCTAATTTTTTATATAGGTTCCACAAAGTGTTTTGATCTACCGATTCATCAATTTAAAAAAAAAAAAAAATTCTCTTTTGTTCCAGAATAGTCTTTTGTCATTTTTCAGCCAGTCTGTATAAGTAAGCCGTAATGTCTGGCTGGATGGATCTTTTTGCTTTTTGTTAGAAAGTCTCCTTAGTTCTTTTCTGAGACCTGCACATTCATCATCGAACCAAACATCTTTTCTTATTTTCTGTTGATTTGTTTCTGTTGTTGATCTGTTATATTTACTTTACTGTTTAATGTTAGAGTCGCCAATGTATTGAATGTATAATTTAAGTAACTCAATTTATTAAATTAACATTTAAAGTGAAATCAGTGGAATTAAATCATTCTAGCATTTTTAATATATTAGGACTGTTCATGTTTTCTTTGTATTGGTCCAAGCTGGATTGATTCCATTTGAGTTTAGGTTTCAAATGAAACTGTTTTTCAGATTCTAGTGGAGAAGTTTTAGTTCTTTTACATGGTGGTTTCCGAAAAATACAGGTCGGCCGTGATCTGAAATCGGGAGCTGAGGGTCTGACTGTGAAGGCATTAATAAAGGCAAAATCTGGAGCAGTAAATAAATCTACCTCCTCGAGTTCTGCCATTAATGATGTATAGCCCTAAACCTTTCCAGAGTTTTAACATTTGTTTTCCATTCATGTTCAATTCAATTCAATTCAATTCAAGTTTATTTGTATAGCGCTTTTCACAATACATATTGTTTCAAAGCAGCTTTACAGAAAATGCATTTCAAAAATATACACACAAAATACAGTTAGTTAATCATAAAATTTATGGCATAACATATCGCCGACGTTGGGTCGTCTCTTCACAGGCGTCGAGTCGTCTCATCACAGGCGTTGGGGCATCTGAAGTCTCCATGAGAGGCTGGATACATAACTGGAGCTGACGAACTCTATTTGAGTTATCTCGGGACAGGCGTCCCGAGATAACAACAAAAAAGGCAGATGGGAAATAATTAGCGTAGCTGCTGTTCATAATATGAATGCATTTGATCTGATTTAACTGTAGTATAAAAGGTATGAGATGCATCATGTGAATGCTTGGCTAAAGAGATGCGTCTTTAATCTAGTTTTAAACTGGGAGAGCGAGTCTGAGCCTCGGACAGTATCAGGAAGGCTATTCCAGAGTTTAGGAGCTAGATGTGAAAACGCCCTCCCTCCTTTAGTGGACTTAGTTATCCTAGGTACGACCAGAAGCCTCGAATTTAGCGATCTTAAAGAGCGCGATGGATTATATGGCGATAGAAGATCTCTTAAATACACAGGAGCTAAACCATTTAGGGCTTTATAGGTCAGTAACAATACTTTGTAATTGATACGGAACTTAATAGGTAACCAGTGTAGAGATGATAAAATTGGTGTTATATGATCATATTTTCTTGACCTAGTAAGAACTCTAGCAGCTGCATTTTGGACTAACTGTAGCTTGTTTACGGAGGATGCAGGACAACCAGCTAATAAAGCATTACAGTAATCTAGTCTCGAGGTCATGAATGCATGAACTAACTTTTCTGCATCAGAAACTGATAGCATATTACGTAGCTTAGCAATGTTTCTAAGGTGGAAAAAGGCTGTTCTTGTGACATTTGAAATATGATTTTCAAAAGACAAGTTGCGGTCTAGTATAACACCCAGGTCTTTTACTGAAGAGGATAAAGTAACAGGACGTCCATCTAGATTAAGGTTGTATTGTAAGAGGTTTTGTGGGCAGTTTTTTGGACCAATCAGTAATACCTCCGTTTTATCTGAATTTAATAGAAGAAAATTACACGTCATCCAATATTTGATATCTTTAACACACTCTGTCATTTCAGATAATTTAGTGTTATCATCTGGTCGTGATGAAATATATAATTGAGTGTCATCAGCATAACAGTGGAAACTTATTCCATGTTTTCTTATAATATTACCAAGTGGGCAGCATATAAATTGAGAATAGCAGAGGGCCTAACACAGATCCTTGCGGCACTCCATAATTTACTGACGTTATCTTTGATTTTTCCCCATTTAAATGGACAAAATGGTAACGGTCTGATAGGTACGATCTAAACCAGCTTAATGCCTGTCCCTGTACACCAGTGTAATTTTGAAGTCGATCTAAGAGTATTTTATGATCTATAGTGTCGAACGCAGCACTAAGATCGAGTAAAGCTAGTATTGAGATACAGCCTTGGTCAGAAGCTAAAAGTAAATCATTTGTAATTTTAACCAGCGCAGTTTCTGTGCTATGATGTGGCCTGAATCCTGACTGAAATTTTTCATAGATATCGTTTTCTTGCAAGAAAGAGCACAATTGAGCGGACACAACTTTTTCTAGTATTTTAGACATAAATGGAAGATTTGAAATGGGTCTGTAATTTGCTAGGTTATTTGGATCTAATTGTGGTTTCTTAATAAGAGGTTTTATAACTGCCAGCTTGAATGTTTTTGGAACATGTCCTAAAGATAGAGACGAGTTAATAATATTGAGAAGAGGCTCTTCCACTACAGGTAACACTTCTTTCAGTAGTTTACTGGGTATTGGATCTAATAAACATGTTGTTGGTTTAGATGCAGTGATAAGTTTATTTAGCTCTTCCTGTCCTATAGTTGTAAAGCGCTGTAGTTGTTCTTGAGGGGCGATAATTGAGGCTGAATCATAAGACGCTGTCAAAGATTGTACATTTACAATTGTGTTTCTGATGCTTTCTATTTTCTCAGCGAAGAAATTCATGAAATCATTACTATTAAGATGTAACGGAATATTTTGTTCAGGTGATGTCTGTTTATTTGTTAATCTAGCCACAGTGTTAAATAAAAACCTTGGATTGTTTTGGTTATTTTCTATTAGTTTGCGGAGATGTTCAGCCCTGGCTGCTTTTAGAGCCTTTTTATAACGTGACATACTGTCTTTCCACGCGATTCTAAAGACCTCTAAATTAGTTTGTTTCCATTTGCGCTCTAAGTTACGAGTTTCTCTCTTGATAACATGCGTAGCACTGTTGTACCATGGTGCTTTAATTTTCTCTCTAACCTTTTTTAATCTAATTGGTGCAACAGTTTCTAATGTACTAGAGAAAATGTTGCTCATACTGCTAGTCATTTTCCTCTAGCTCATCTGTTAGTTTGGGTTCACTGAGAAGCTGAGATAGATCAGGTAAGCTATTCAAGAATCTATCTATAGTAGTTGGAAGGATTGTTCTACCTGGTCGATAACGCGGCGCAACATGACACATTTCAGCCGTACGTAGTATGCAAGTTACCATGTAATGATCAGTGACATCATCACTTTGCGGTATAATATCTATATCGGTTGGATCGGTTCCATATGATATAATTAAATCTAGAGTATGATTAAGACGATGAGTGGGACCACTAACGTTTTGCTTGACCCCAAAGGAGTTTAATAAATCTGTAAACGCAGTCCCTAACGCATCATTTGTGTTATCAACGTGTATGTTGAAATCTCCAACAATTATTGCCTTATCGACATTGACTAATAGATCTGAGAGAAAATCTGCAAACTCTTTTAGGAAATCAGCGTAGGGCCCTGGCGGTCTATATACAGTAGCCAAGGCTAGAGATAATAGGGATTTCTTTCTTACATCTGGGAGCGTAACATTTAGCACAAGTACTTCAAACGAATTAAACCTGTGGCCTGTTTTCTGAGTAACATTAAGAATATCTCTATAGATTGTTGCAACACCGCCGCCACGACCAATCAGACGGGGCTCATGCTTATAACCGTATCCTGGTGGAGTGGACTCATTAAGACCGAAATAATCATTTGGTTTAAGCCAGGTTTCAGTAAGGCAGAGTACATCGAAGCTATTATCAGTGACCATTTCATTTACAATAACCGCCTTAGGTGTAAGCGATCTAATGTTTAGAAGACCTAGCTTTAGAAATTGTTTTTGTTCACTAATATTGAGATTTTCTGGTTTAATCACAATTAGATTTTTCTTAGATCCTGCAGTAGATTTATTGTTTGGCCTCACTAAACGAGGAATAGACACAGTTTCTATATAGTGTTCTACACTGGTACTTATATCAATTAATTTGGGACAGCAAAGAATGTGATTTGGACTTTGACTTACTAGTCATATGGTGTGTAACGTCTTGGAGATGTTGTCCGACAGAACAGCCGCTCCGACTCTGCTGGGGTGCAGGCCATCAGCACGGTAGAGCCTAGGTCGCTCCCAAAACAGATTCCAATTATTTACAAAGAGCAGTCTCTGTTCATTACACCATGACATTAACCATTCATTTAGTGCAAACAATCTACTGAACCTTTCTTGTCCTTGTCGGTACGTGGGAAGTGGTCCAGACACGACGATCTTTGCTTCAGGCGATGTTCTGCGTACCGTCTCGATCAGGCTCCTGTAGTCCCTCTTCAGAACCTCCGTCTGCCGCAGGCCTGATGTCGTTCACCCCCGCGTGCAGCACGACAGCTCCGACGCGCTCGTCACCGTTCAGGATCTCGGGGACCTGCGCAGCGACATCGAGAACACGAGCACCAGGAAAGCAGTGAGTGCGCACCATACCTTTACCTGAGGTAGCGCGGACATGCCGGACCATGGAACTGCCGATGATCACAGCGTCGTCGCGTTCCGTCTCGCGAAGAGGGGAGAAGCGGTTCCGGGTGGAGATCTCGAAGACCGGGAGGGGCGGAGAGGTCCTTGCTCTGGTCCTGGCTCGTGTCTTCCGCTGTGGCATCATCCAGGGTCCATGGTGCTGTGTCGGTGTCGGGGTAAACGAAACCAGGGGTGCTCGGGTCCTGTGCAGAGAAATACACGGAGTAGAGGAGGCCGGAGTCGAAAAGTTACTAACCACTGACTTGTGAGCATCGGCGCGTGATGCTTCAAGCGCTGATCGTCGGTCTCGCAGCTCGGCCTGCCTCCCCAGCAGATCACGGATCTGCTTCTCCACGGACTCCAGCTCCAACCGCACCGAATGCAGCTCATGCAGTTCACTGAATTATCGTAGCTGTTTCTTGGTGTGATATTTGATGAGGGATGAAACATGGTGTCATTGAGTATGTGGTCATTATCCCCAATATTTACATAATCAATTTCTCTACCTGTTCTGGCATTTAAGTCTGTATTAATACATATACTCATATATCCGGATGAAGTTGCGGGTGAAAAAGACTAGGTGTTGTTTTATTCCATTATATTGACTCCGTCAGCTAAATTCACTATTAGATTATTAGATCGATTACACTAACTTCACTCTAAACATATAGTATGCTGAGGACATCTGCTGGTTAAAGCTGTGTAATGCAACAAGAACAGCAAAAACATGTTCAATGACATTGTACACACGTTGAAACCGCAGCGCGCAAGCTTAGAATTAACAAACCGTTATTGTTCATTGGTGTGGGCGGCCCTTAAGGCTCTTCCTCCACTGGTAGCTGTTCAGGTTGAGGATTTTCGACGATCATCTCTGGCTGCATCGAGGGTTTAGCAGAAGACTCTTTAGGGGCTAAAACAGAATTGAGTTTTTCTTTTAGATTATTGATGAGTTCATATTTGGTTCGAAGGACTGACTTCAAGGCAGAGAACTCCTGCATTTCTTTTCTAACGTCTGTTAGTTGCCTTCTTAAAGTTGATTTTACTTCACTCAGTTCATCTTTAGTTTGCTGAAGTTCTTTTGACATTTGTTCTCTGTGTCTCTGCAGATATTCAACCTCTTGTTTTAAGTTCTTTATGTCGATTATCATGTCTTCCATGTTGTTGTCTTTCAGGTGGGACAGTAACAATTCTTTTAGCTCCACTACTTCTACCTCCAGAAGTAAAAACATTGTCTTTCATTCTTGACATTGGAGATGGAATCACAGTTGCTGAAGTCACTGTCATCTTTTGGACAGATTTACTAAAGGCATCAGCGTTCTTATTTGTTCAAAATCCTCAATGAAGACCTTGAGAGCAGAGTCTGACCCCTGGACCATGACAGTGCCATTTTGATACAAGTTCAGGGTCAGAAATCTTGTTTCATCATTTTTTTCAGCATCTTCAAATGCTTAAATCTGTCTGCCTTTACAGATGCCTCTTTTCTTGGTTGAGGTGAGATGTTGACAGAAGGCAGTGTGCCATAAAGGGCTGTGTTCAGTGTAGAAGAGCAGGTTGTTCATGACACTGTGATCTTGTTGTTCAGCAAACAGTGTTTCAGGCCTCTCCTTCATCTGCTTGTGTCTGAGCAGCTGCCTGGAGTGTTCAGAGCTCTTCTGAGGGTAGATGAAGGGGCGGGGCCAAGATGATAGTGGGCAGCCCTGTCTCACACCCCGCCCTTGAGTGAAGAACTTATGTTTAATGCCAATTTTAATAGCGCATCGATTGTTGCCCACGAGCGCCTCGGGCTGACGCTCATGGGCAATCAGATCAGAGCAGTGACACAGAATGAGCAAGCGAACCTGCGAACCGTGACAGTATCAAAGTATACATGTGTTTGCCGTTTTTCTTTGGACTTTGAGTATTCTTGTACAGAATTATAAATGTAGAGTTTCAATCGGATGTTTTCCCCAATTTAAGAAAACTTATTTGGTAACACTTTACAATAAGGTTCGCTAGTTAACATTAGTTAACTACATTAGCTAACATGAACTAATAATGAATTGCACATATACAGCATTTAATAATCTTTGTTAATTTTAATTTCAACATTTAGTAATACTTTATTAAAATCTTGTGCACATTAGTTAATGCACTGTGAACTAACATGAACTAACAATGAACAGCGGTATTTCTATTAACTAATGTTAACAAAGATTAACAAATACAGTAACAAATGTATTGCTCATGGTTAGTTCATGTAAGTTAATACATTAACTAATGAACCTTATTGTAAAGTGTTACCACTTATTTTATAGAAGGACCCCACACTTCACTGCCATATAAAACAATTGGTTCAATTATTGATTTGAAAAGTTTGAGCCAAATTTGGATTGGGATGTCCATTTTAATTGATCTCTTTATGGCATAGAAAGCCCTTTAAACTTTCTCTTTGAGTTCATTCACAGCCAAAGTAAAGTTACAAGTTGGAGTTATTTTCAGGCAAAGGTAAGTGTATGTTTTTTTGCGCTTAATGGTTGTGTGATAGTGTGAATGTGTGTGTTGGTCCCTGAGATCTGGAGCGTTTACGGACCTTGAATGGGACCTTGAATGAGACCTTGAATGGGAGTATGATCTAATATATTGGCCAATTGGTTGATGTAGATGTTGAAGAGGCTTAAACTGCAGCCCTGTCTCACTCCACACCCCTGGGGGGAAAATTCAGTTCTTTGGTTTCCAATTTTAACAGCGCATTGACTATGTACATTGCCATGTACATTGATTTGATCAAATCATAGAATTTCCCACCTATTCCACTGTCAATAAGTTTTATGTATAATCCTTCATACCCGATTAAATCGAATGCTTTCATGAAATAAACTAAACAATCAAAACATTTTCCTTTGTTTTGATATATATATTTGTCAATTATTGTCTGGTGTTTAAGATGTTGCAGAAAACCTTCCCCAGGTTCACACAGATGCCTTGGTAGTTGTTGGGGTCTAATTTGTCTCCGCTCTTGTGAATGGGGTTGATGAGGCCCTTGTTCCAGATCTCAGGGAAGAACCCTACATACAGAACATCATTGAACAGTTTCAGCACGGCCAGTTTGAAGCTTTGGTCTGTGTGTTTCAGCATCTTACTCCGGATGCTGTCAACACAGGCTTTATAGATAGATTTACGATGACGTCACATTTCTCGCGCAACTCATTACGGCGCCATCTTGTGTGTCAAGTGGGTCAAGCGTTTGTGTTACGGAGCATGATAATATCCTGAAGCAATGGGTCACAACTGTGTTGTGTGGGGCTGTACGAATCGTGCTGATCCCGACACGACGAAGAGACAATATTTCAATATTACAAAAGTGATTTATCACCAAAGAACAGAGACGGAAAGGCTTTTCGTACAAGAGATGTAACGTATGGCTGGCGAGAATAAACAGAGAGGGCTTCGATCCTGACCCAAACAAAAGACACTATAAAGTCTGCTTTTTATTTCAGGTAAATTGATAAACAGCTGAGTTCCTTTAATCGCTCCGTGCCTCTGCTCTCCATCTCTCTCCTACACTAAATTAGTTCGGAGCGTTGTGGTGTTGTTGTTTTTTTACCCAGATGGTGTTGTCTTGACAGAGTCTAAATGTAGCTACCGTAACTTATAATAAGGGCTGTGCAGATATCAGCCGCCTGGCTACAGCGATGTGAACCGTCAATGCAGGGCTCCAGACTAACTTTTCCACGAGGGAGAGAGAGCAAGACAGCGCTTAGTTTGGAGACGGTGAAGTCTTGTTTACACTTTCGCCTGGCTACGAAGAGAGAGGGAGTGCGCGCGCGCGACCGGGTCTCTCGCTCTTTCTGCTCGTTCTTTCAGTTAAACATGCGCCCTGTCACAAGCGCAGCAGTTCATCTACATTACTCGCCGATCAAATAAGACTTTGGTGGGACAAACATTCACTTTGGCGGGCGCTTAAACAAGTAAAAATGCAGGAGAATTCATGCGTGAATTTAACCGAATAACGTTAGTAAGTTACATGACCATGCACTTGCACAAATACGACCACATACAATTTTAACTCGCACATTCTCCAAAAATGGTCCCAGTCTAATGTGTCCCTGTAAAAAACCTTAACCTTGTCGCCAGGTTTGGAGGAATTTGTCATTGCTATCTCAACACAACAGTCAAAAATACTTGGGTAAATGAAAAGGCGGTTAACATGCATGACAGCTTTGACACACAACATGGCGGCGCGCCGCAGAGGATAATGGGTAATTCGAGAAACGGAAACCCATCTATAGGGCTCAAGGACCCCTAATTTTTCTTCCAATTCTTTCATTGTTGTGGGGAAATCTAAAGGATTTTGATTTGCTTTAATTGATCTTTCCAAATTGTCTATTTTATTAATTATTTCATTTTGATTCCAATTTTGAATTTCAGTTGGGCTCTATGATTCTTGGAAGTGGGGTTTCCACTTCTCCCCCGTCTTGGATTGCCAGAACTTCTTGATTTGGTTTGTATAATAATTTTCATTTATCCCAAAATTTGTGAGAGTTTATACATTTTTCAATTTCTTCAAACTGGTTTTGCAAAAACTGTGCTTTTTTCCAACGAAGTATGGCTTTATATTGTTTTAGTGCCTCACAGTAATAAAGGAGGAGGACCGGATTATCTGATTGTCTTGTGTTTTTGATTTGATACATTTTTGAGTTTTTTTCTCAGAGACCTACAGTCCAAATCAAACCATTTGTCAGTATGTAAATATTTTTTTCCAATTACAAATAACTTTTTTTTATGTTTCTTTACGTCTATGAATTTGCCGTTTGAATCGATGAGTAGTGTTGTTTAAGGTTCCTCTGTGCTGGTTTGTGCTGGGCTTCTGTGAGACGAGGGCTGATGCTGTTGTGCTGAGGAGCCTGACAGGGGGCGCTGTGAGCGGTCTGGGTCGGGTCTCTCTGCGCTGAGGGGTAGGTGTTGACTCCCTGTGTTAGCTGACTCTGGGGTGAAGGGCAGTGTTTGAACTCTGTGGATCTGCTCTGGTTCTTCTCTGGCCAGGAGGAGCTCTCTCAGCTGCTCTTTCAGGGCCTGGATCTCACTGTTCTGCTGCTCTCTCTCGTCTCCTGTATCGCTCTCAGCTGCTGCCTCATCTCTAGTGTGGATTGTTCTCTGTCCTGTAGCTTGGGTCTCGGTGCGGTCAGCTCACACTGTCCTTCTCTGTCTGAAGCTTTCTCATTTCCTGTGTGAGGGCTGACAGTCTCTGTGATTAGTCCTCTAGTTCTGCTGGAGTTCAGTATAACATGCACATGCATGTGTCTGGCTGCATTTACACTGCAAGCCTTAATGCACAGATCCGATCTTTTGACCATATCCGATTTTTTGGCCCCCCTGTTGACATTCATTTTAGACAGGACTGGTATCCGATATCTGTGTTTACATTAATTCCCGCCCAAAATTATTTTCGGTGATCGTTTTACTATGCAAGATGGTAGACCCTGGTTTTGAATGGCCGTGTTTTTAAGATTATGTATATAATTCATGTCAGGTGGTCATGATTATTTGCCAGCATGGACAAGTCAAGTCACCTTTATTTATATAGCGCTTTTTACAATACAGATTGTATCAAAGCAGCTTCACAGTGATAACATGAAAATAATAATAATAAAAAAACGTCCACCTTTAAGGCAGATCTATAATATTGTTGAATATTAAATGTCCCCAACTAAGCAAGCCAGAAAAGCAAGGCAACAGCGGCAAGGAACCAAAACTCCATCAGGTGACAGAATGGAGAAAAAAACCTTGGGAGAACCCAGGCTCAGTTGGGGGCCAGTTCTCCTCTGGCCAATGAGTGAATAGTGTATGATTATGATTCAGGAGCATAACAGGTCAGAAGTTCAGAATGAATCTGAGTATTTGTCCAGTTCCGGTTGGTTGAAGTCGGAGTGGGAGGAGAGACTGGTTGACACTTCAGGTCAGCGCCGTCGTCGTGTCCTGGCGCTGGTCCTTCATTAGATCTGGATACGGCCTGGTTCTGGTGGACACAGTAAACCTCGGGATAGACCGAGAGACTAATATTAGTGTAGACGCCATCCTTCTTATGATGTACCAAGTACATCAGGATTTACGGGAAGTGTTCCCGGTCCCGGCTGTTCTAAACTATGCAGCCTAACATTGAATTATAGAAGTCTATAATGGACAAGATAACAGCTGTCATGACTCATGAATGTTTTGCAGCGCAAAATCAAACGGAACAGAAAAACTAATTATTTTTGTTTATCTACAGCTCAGATCAATAATTCTGAAGTGAAATAAAGTACCTGTCTTTTTTTTAATGAATTCGAATTAAGCAGAGAGCCTGTGCGCGAGTGAGTAACCTAATAGTAAAGCTTATTGGTTTAATTGCGGCGAAGTTATCACCTCATTGCTGAGAAATATAATGCAGCTTTTAGCTACTGAAGTTTTATTTATAAAAGTCACAGGCAGAGGTTGAAAACCAGCTCCTGAATGTTTCTGTGTTCGTGCAATTTATTTTCTTTATGTGGCCACCAGGGGTCTATTACATACCCCTCTGGACTACTACTCAAATAGATTAAAGACCCATGATTATAAAATCATTATAGTTTAAAAAAGAACTTCCTAGTTTCACGCAAGCCATCCTAATTAAAGGACGCAGATGGAAGCTGGTGTGTCAAAAAATATATACATATCTTTATTTCACAATAGTTAAATAAACAACAATTTAAAAAAAAGAAAAGACAACTGTAATACTTCATGAAACTTCCCTCAATAAAAACGTGTCAGAGTTTTAAAGCACCCCACACGTCACTCACCCTCTACCGCACGCATTATGCTAGCTATAGAAAAAAATATTTGA
Source organism: Phoxinus dragarum (assembly GCA_033366665.1). Classification (NCBI taxonomy): domain Eukaryota; kingdom Metazoa; phylum Chordata; class Actinopteri; order Cypriniformes; family Leuciscidae; genus Phoxinus; species Phoxinus dragarum. Next base: position 29,460 of record JARPMJ010000473.1, on the reverse strand, counting down.
CTCTTTTTCTTTTCTTAGAATGGCTTAACTTGAAGTGCTGTAGAAATTTTTTTTTTTGAAAAAATATTATTCTAAGGTACTTTATGATATGTTGCCATACGGCAACAACATACAATAGTGGAAATGACTTAGAATAAGAGGGCTGGGGGAATTAACGCGTTAATTTTTGCGATTAATTTGAAATGTTTAACGCGTTATAAAAAATAACGCAGCACCTTTTTTTTTTGCCTCGTTTTAATGATTTCCTGCTGCGTCTGCTATTAAACAGGCTGAAATATGCCGCCCCTCCGTGTTCGGCGATCAGGTTTCATTCTCGCGCAGGTTTCATGAGCGGGTCTTTTCCGCTCAGTATGTGCGTCGCGTTCTGTGCTCCGCGCGCGCGTGTGTGTTGGCGCGCTCTGTCGTTAACGGCCCAGCAGCGGCGCTCTCTCCGTTCCGTGTGTGTGTGTGTGTGTGTGTGTGTGTGTGTGTGTGTGTGTCGGCGGCTCTGTCGTTAATGGCCCAAAGGCTTCAATCATGTACCAAGCACTTGAAAAGTAAAGTCCACTCAAATGACGTGAAATTTCTCTGTAGACTTCTGTTTGCTGAGCTCAGCTGGTATAGTCACAACAATGGTAAAATGACCTGCTCTGATCACATGCTCTGGTAATAATAGCTTTGTAGGATATATTTTGTTTTGATAATTATTAAAATAATAATAATAACCTGTTAAATTGATTATGTTGATTATTGAAAAAGAATAATATATTGATATATTGATGTTTAATATTTTAATATAGGGCTATTTTCTGTTCCTTTTTTTTCCCTGTGTTGTTTAATTAGGTGATTCTAAGTTTAAATATTGATGATTACAAGCTTGGGGGAAACGCAATTAATTGCAATTAATTACAGAAAATGTGCAATTAATTAGTTAATTTTTTTTTAATCGATTCCCAGCCCTACTGTTTGTGTTGATTCAATTTGTGCTATAATAAGCTTTAACACAGTACTTATAAACAACACCTTATACATACTTTCCAACAAATGATTCTTCCAACTGATTCTATTTATTCCATTCTTTTTAACTGAATAATGCTTTATATTCTTTGAATTTCATTTTTTTTTTTTATTAATATTATTAAATTGCAAATGTATACAGTTAATAACAAATATAATACTGTTCATCATGTATCATACAACATTGACATAAAACCATTTACATAAAAACATTGCAGTTCATGGAAATTCAACATTCCATCCTGGAACGGCAGCAGTGCTCCTCTTTTTCCTCCATTTCAAGTTCTTCGTCTTTTGGAATGGTGGGCACTGGGCAGCTCTAACCTCTTCTTGATCTAATGAAACATAAGCAAACATACATTAATGTTATGTGAAAAACATGTAGGAAGCTACGGATGATTCGATTTCTGGACCTATTCTTTGACCTGACCCATAACTCTGTCTCTTTGTCACTTTCTGTACAAGTACAAACCTACACACGCACACACACACACACGTCTGGTTCACTATCTTTGTGGGGACTCGTTATTGTTTTTATACTGTACAAACTGTATATTCTCTCCTCTTACACTAACCCTAGCCCTAAACCTACCCATCACACACACACACACACACACACCTGGTTCACTATCTTTGTGGGGACTCTCCATAGATGTAATGGTTTTTATACACTACAAACTGTATATTACCCATCACACAAAACTTTCTGCATTTTTACATTTTCAAAAAAAAACTCATCCTGTATGATTTATAAGCTTGTTCCTCAATTTAGGTCTCCACGGTGACACGAGTCCCCATGAGTCTGTGTGCATTCAGGTTGAAGTCCCCCACCAGGATAGAAAGAACATGAACACACACACACACACACACAGTTCTCTATAACAATACTGGACTCACCACTGTACTGTACTATCTTTGTGTAATGCCTTGACATTTCAAAACTATAAAATAAGCCATGGGATCTACCTGTTTCATCAAATCTCAAATGGACACACTGTAACTGCTCTAACTGAATTGGTCCCGAAACTTAGCTCAAGGTCTGAGCGCACTACGAGATATTTTACAAATGGACTTTTGCCTTTACCGGCTTTTAGAAACTGTTATGGACAGAGATCTTTTTTTCATGTGCTCACTAAAACCTGGAATGAGATCCCACAGCACATCAGGACTATCACATTAAGAAGACTATTTAAAATAACATTTGCTCGCCATTTAATGGACAGGTATATCTGTGACCATTGAGGTGGCTCTATAGCCCCTCCTGTTGCCCAATATCTTGGTTTTGTGTGTCTGTTGTTGTCTTTAGCTGTCTAGTGTGTGAGCTTTGTTGTGTATGTGTTTTTTTATGTTCTACAGAGCAGGAACCTGCTGAAAATCAGTTTTATACTGAGCCAGGCCCGATTGTCCTTAATCTTTTCCTGTTTTAAAAATATAAATAAATAAAAAATAAATAGATAGCATTATGTACCTCTCTCTTCTGTTGCTGGCACAATTCCCTCTTCAGTTTCAAACTCTTCATCTGCTGAAAGGATTAAAAAGTATTCAAAACAATACAGTGTTTGTGTTGACAGACAAAATGTAGGTCCAATACATATTATAATTAATAAATAACAAGTCTAACGTATCCAGATGCATCAGAATAATCTAGCTAACACTGTTAGCTAGACTAATACCTGTCTTGTCTGCTTCTGAGCTAACTTACCTGAACTGTCTCCATCACTGCTCCCATCTACTGTCCAATCCACATCATCCTCATGGTCACTAAATCCTATCTCATCCTCACTTTCATCTGCAGGAAGAGCCAGTTCTGCCCTTCTCTTCTTTACCTTGCCATAGAATATGGCAGTGCTCACTGATATATCTGTATTCATACTGTATCTAACGTTAATCAAAAGTAAAAATGCCATTTAAATTAGTTTTTTTTTTCCATAATACAAATGCCTAGGCAGTCCTTAACATATGACTAATAAACATTATATCACTGGCATTAATATTGTTATTGTTAGATTGCAGCTGACCTTTCTGGCTAGCTGAACTATTGCAATAATGTCATTCCACTATCGCACAGTTTTGCCGCTTGGCAACACAGACATTTGATCGATTTACCAAAAACTAATTTCATAAAAACTTTTTTGAGTGGTGAATATGTCATCATAACTTACCTGAGGTGAAGTTTCCATTTTTTGTGTGTTTGTGATATGGGCTGGTCCTTGTTTCTGAATGACGTTTAAATTTGCTTTCAGAAACTACCGACAAGAGACGCAGTCTGTCAGAAATCGCGCCAGAAAAAAAACCTGCATGTCATGTGACTTAACCAAAGCACATCATTGGCTAAACTAAGGTCTTCTCATAGGGGATTATCACGCTGATACGTAGTACTTCCGCATTCAGTGATCTTTGTGCACTGCCACTTCCGGTGAATCACTCATCACTCTGGCGAACCCATAATGGACGACCCTGAGTTTATTTATACTGCATCCCTGGTAAATTTACCCAAAATAACTTTTTCTGACGTACATCGACTAACTGAACAACACTCCATCGCAGCCCGCTCCAAAGTGGACAAGGATTTTTTCCACATAGCAGCAAAATAGACTTAAAAAACTCCGTAATTTATGGTCATACAGAAAAAAAAACTGTTAAATGTCTACTTTTTATGTGTCCACTTACAAGCGAAAAAACCCATTGTGCTTTTGTAAAATAAAGAATATAAACAGGGTGTGCTTTCTGCCTCTCCGTCTCCGTAAACTTTTTTTTTTGCAGCACGTCTCTAAACATAAACAAAACTCAGCGAATACTCTTCACCCAGGCATAAGCTATATATCTTTATAATCATTTAATGTGTATTTGTGTCAATTCACCCTTTTCATTTGTATTCTGATAGGAAGAACATCAGCCTCTGTCAGTGTCAGCTAGGTAACGTCAGCATACGAGTGTCCCTTTTGCTAGAATGAACAATCCACAGTATATGCATTAATTATAGTTTTGTCCACCAGTGTCCAACACCATTGACAGGGAGAAGCGAGAACAGCCCCATTATTTGAAGGTTATTTTAGGAATCTAAGGCATAATGGCAAGAAGTTTAACCCCTTCCACTGTTGCCTGTTTACATCAGTCAACAGGCATGTGCAATAAATTGCTATACCTTTGTGACATACGTACGGTATGCAAATATCAATATCATGATAATGTAACTTTGCATTTAAATTCTTTAATATCCTGTTTTTTGAATATAAAATGTTAATGGTGTAAGGGATTAACTACTCTACTGCAGTTGCAGATTTTCTAGGATTTTTGGTTAATAGTAATGCTCTTCCTTACTTTTCAATATAATTTGCAACAAGATTTTCATTTTAGTTTAACTTTATCAACTAAAACTATTGGTGTTGTGTCTTTAATGTAGATTGTTTTCCAAGCTGATGCAGCCGAACTTCAAGAAACCTCATGCAGCTGTACAGCAGGCAAGGTTCTGTGCAACCATCTAGTGGCCTTGTTGTTCCAGAGTGCCCATTACAGCATGTTGCAGGTGAGGGCAGTGGTCTGGGATGATGTTTACATGGGCAGGTTGATTAAAGTGACACTGGTTCTAGAGTTCTACCTTTGATTGTTAACAAGCATCCTCAATCCTGGTTTTCTCTTCCATCTCTTGTTCTGCAGCTGTACCACCACCTGTGGCCTGCACAAGCTCTCTGCAAACATGGCATCGACCAAGGACAAAGGTAACATTGTAGCCGCACGGAGCTGCACCGCATTGAATAGACTGCCACTTCGGGTGGCTACCGCGAGCAGTGCGTTTACACCATTACAAGCAAGATACTGTTACAATCATGGCTATTTGTTAATGTCATTCCCAGGGGATCCATGCAGAGCCGGTTCAGGACTTGGTTGTTAGGAGACCAAAGCCATCCACCAGGAGTGTATGCAAATCAACACTCTATCAAGCATACACAGGTAATGTTATTACTGTAACTAATATCATACTGTTGACTGCGGTATAATACATAATTGTATCTTGCCACTTTTAAACACATAGATAATGTCGCAAATATTACACTGCAGTGAGAAATTCTCCTGAAAGACTCTTGACATCAGAATTTAAAACCAAATCAAGCTGCAAGAGATGTGTGGATAATTTTACTGTTTTAATTTAACGTTTCAGGATCCCTCCCTGACCCGCAAGTCTTGTCTCTTGGAAAAGGACTGAAAAACCTCAGGCCGCAACCACTAATATCCTCAGTGCTGCATGTCTTGTCTCAACTCTCCGTGGTCGACTCCAGGTTCGGACCTGTGCCACGAGGTTCACCCCTGTCCTACCAGTGTCCTCCTGTGGTCAAACGCGGAAAATATGTCCAACACCCAGATGCACCAACATTCCCTAAACTGCCTTTAGAGGGGTCAACATTTCCCACTACTTTTCCAAACTTTGACCAAAACTCCCAACAGTTTCTCCATTTGGACAGCTTAACCGTGACACACGAAATGGCAGCTGAGAGAGAGGAGCAGACACGTGAGCAGTCTGAGTGCCCATTATGGCAAGCTTTACGCAAGCCTAGAGTGACAGCTAGTAGGTTCTATGAGGTTTACCCATGTGAAAGGGCCGTCTTTTGGTCAGACCCTGGCAGGGCGGATACTTAAGGGAGTACGCCAAACTCCCGCCATGAAAAGGGGTCTTGAACGCGAGCCACAGGTGCTGGAACAATATTCAAAACATTTCAATGTAAATGTCTCACGCTGTGGATTTGTTATCCATCCCGATGCTCCTCACCTCGGGGCTAGCCCCGATGCAAGGGTATATGACCCTAGTGCCATTCCGTGTTTTGGGCTTACAGAAGTTAAATGCCCAGACATCTCTAGCATTTCTGAGGCAGGACATGTAAAAATGGTGAATGGTCAGGCAAAACTGAAGCAGAATCATAAATACCACTGGCAGGTTCAAGGTCAATTGGCAGTAACTAGATTGAGTTGGTGCGATTTTATAACAGACACTGAGGGAGACTTCACAGTCGAAAGAGTCTGGAGGGATGATGAAATGATAAAAGAGATGAAAAAGAAGGTGGACCTGTACTACTTTGGTACATATATAATTGTGTATCTTCAGCAGAAAGTGAAATTAACTGAATGAATAAAGGATTTTATTTATTCCCTTTTTCTGAGTACAATTATTTACTACATTTATTACTAGGGATGCATAACGATTAATCGCAATTAATCGTTTGCAGAATAAAAGTTTTTGTTTACATCATATATGTGTGTGTACTGTGTATAATAATTATGTATATATAAATATACAAACATGCATGTATAATTTTCAGAAAGAAATCTATTTATATATTAAGTATTTATAATTATATATAATATAAATTATATTTAAATATAAACATGTAAATATTTTTTAAATATATACATGCATGTGTGTGTATTTATAAATACATAATTATTTTACAGTACACACATATATATGATGTAAACAAAAACTTATTCTGCAAACGATTGCGATTAATCGTTATGCATTCCTATTTATTACATATTTACATTATTTTGAATACTTTCAGGACGGACTGACCTTTAGAATTGATTATAGATGAATGATTTCTCATTCGATTATATACATCTCATTCAATATATACAATGTTTTCAGTATACAGTTGAATGCATGTGATCGGGGGAAACACTATTGAACAGGGATGTAGCCTTTTAAATCAAGTGGTCCCTGGAAGTTGGTCATCACACAGCAGACGGTCCTCAGCTGGTTGACTGTCCCAGACAAGGTTAGAGGGAGAGTGTGTTCCCAGATGCGGTATTCCTTGACTTTGCGTATTGCTCTTTCCACAAGGATTCGAAGTCGGGTGATTGCTTGTGTTTTTAGAGCATCTTCTTTGGTGAACTGCGCTGTGGTTAGATGAAAAGTTCATTCCTATTATTTCAGTGAGTGCCTCAGTACTTTTTAAACCTTTGTCTGCACATATTAATGATTATCATTTTGGTCACAGTTTTAATTTGAAATTAAAACCTTTCATGCCTACCTGTCATCTTGAAGGGTGGTATAAACAGCGTTGCCCCACGGGCAGCTAGCAGCTTCTCGATGGTGAAACCCTTGTCTGCCATGCAGGCATCTCCTGGCTCCAGGAAGTCGAGCAGTCCACTTCGTTCAGTCAGCTCTCGGTCAGAGATGGAGCTGGTGAAGAGACTTGACACAAAAGTCACAGCACTACATGGGGCAATCCCAATTAATCCCTTAAAGGTTGTCGTGTTTTTGTGCGATGAGAAAACCTCTGACTGGAGAGTGAGGGATGATCCATTTATTTTTATTTGACAAAAAAAAAAAAATGCTCTGAATTACAATATTTCCCATTCACTATGGGTGCCCATTTTAGTCCACGAAAGCGAGATTAAGGAGGGGGGTTTTTTCTCACCCAAACAACATTATAGAATCGAGTCAAACATTTTTTGTGTGTGTGTTCAGGTGGCAAACTTAAGAAAAGTAGCCAAGTCTTGTACCGCTCAGATTAAGAAAAGTATATATATATATTTTTTAATAAATAAAAATGATTTTGCCCACATTTGTCCCGAAAACGGTTTTAGGGTTAAGCACAATATAATGAGCAGTAGGGCATTCAGATAAACATTACCTACTTAACATGATGTGCTACCTATGGTTTAAGCACAGTATGGGGTACTGGTAGGTCATCACGAGGAGGTAGGCCAACATTTCAGAACACCGGCACACACACTGACATACCTGGTTTAGGAGCAGAACTGTAATCATGTTCTGTCATCACCACCGAAGCAGCGACTTCCTCCATCGCCTCTTCCTCACATGGCAGGGGCTGCTCCAGAGGAAGGGCTGGGCAAACGTCATGGCCTAAGCGAGTTGATGCTCTTTTATAAGCGGACTCCCTTCTTGTCAGTCCCCAGTTGTTCCACTGGAACCGGGAGGGCACCGACCCAATTTTCAGACGCTTGATGCGACCCCAGTTGGTAAACTTAGTTACGTCAGCTAACGCTAGCCTGCTAGCACTACCAACGTTAGTGTAGTCTGATTCGCTAAAGTGCCGGCTACAAACATACGTGCTACCTTGTTTTATTTTAAAGTTTGGCCCTTCATCCCGGCGAACCGCTTTAATCCACTTCTTCCTTAGACTCAGTTCAGTCGGGAATCCATGGAAACTTAAATAAGGTTGGCGTTGTTTATTTGATTGGCAAAGTGGAACAGAGCAGTGACATCTAGCCTTCGTTTCAGCAAGTATTTCAATTAAAAGAACCCCACAGAGTATACATCAGGTTATCAGAGGGCCACGAAACGTAACATTGCTCACGTTATTAATTTTTTACCGTACGGTTGTGCAGTTTTGGGGTATCTATGCTAATTTTTTATGCCTCAATTTGTAATAATTAAAATATATAGCCTACAAGTATATAAAATAGTGACATTTAAAAAATAAAATTGGTGCCATGGTTTAGTGGTAGATTGCTGCAATCTACTGGAAAACAAACACTTTTAAAATTAAAAGAATTTTTAACTACAGCCATTATATGGCAGCAGAGGTTTACTCAATGGCTCCCAAGTTTTTCATTTAGATATAATAAGTAATGTCTAGACATTATACATTTTAGCATTTTTTTGTAATTTTAAAGTATCATATTTTTGCAATTATGTTACAACATTACATTACATACAACATGAGTCAAACCTGAAAATGGTGTTGTGCATGTGTGTGTGTTTTCATTTGTTCCCCATTGTGGAGTGAGGGGTGGTTCACCCAGGGTGCCATACAAGCTAGAACCACTGCTGTGAATGATGTGCAAAAGAGACAGGTTGATGCTATTTTTTTTTTTTTTAATGCGAAAGAAAACAAGGCTGTGAGGGATAGAAGTACAGTCTGTTGCACTCAGAGTGAACATAAACAATTAAGAATTACAGTTGGAAATGTACTCCACTCACTCACATACAATTTTAATGTTTAATACGTTTTTAGAAATCTTTTTAATATAAAAAGATCCCACTTTAACACAACTGTAAAAATTACTAAAAATAACCATATTTGTTAGTGCCAGAGGCGGACAGAGTACACAGCTTCATTACTTGAGTAAAAGTACAGATACCCCTTGCTAAATTTTACTCAAGTACAAGTAAAAGTTATACAGTCAGATGTCTACTTAAGTAAAAGTACTGAAGTACTTGTTTTTAAAAGTACTTGAGTACGAAGAGTACAAGAATAAATTACTACTGCCACAGTGCTTATATTTATGTACAGAAACGTCCTACATGGAGTTATGAATAATGTTAATGTTAATACCTTGGAGAATGTAAAAGGAATTGAAAGTAAAATCAAGTCATTTTCATCTTTTTACCATGTTGCTTTATTTATTTCTCACTTGCCCACAAGTGATTTACGCAGCATAGAGCAAATAAGATAAAATAATAATGATTAAAGAAAATCAGCAGTGTTTAGGTCAGCATACAAAGAAGGAAAAATAAAATTCAGCTAATTTAAGTGACAGTATTAAGCCCCTTCCTCTCACATTGACATACAGGCAAAGGCAGGAGAAAATACTTTCAGCTGAATAACACCATTCTCACACACACAGTCTATGTGTGACAACTCTGTGTGTGTGTGTGTGTGTGTGTGTGTTTGTGTACTGTACTTCAATTCAATCAAATGTCATGAAGTCCTTGTTCAACTTGAGGAGAAGTTGGTTCTCAAAATTCTGTGAATGAATTGATCCCCTCCTTGGGGTGAAAAGCAAACCTGCTATGCTAAAAAGCCTTTCACACGCTGCTGAAGCTGGCAGGGCTATGTTGAGCTTTGGTGAGAGGTTACGCACAGCTGGATAGGGAGCCAGTGTATTCACTCCTTCAGCTGTAGCGGCTAGGTCTCCATCAAGTTGCTTACTTATCTCATGGGAATGCGTCTGCTTGACAGTGGAGAAGAAGTCATCTTCATCAGAAGAGGTTGATGTGGTATCAGGACACCGAAGACCTTCATCGTGTTCTGGCAGATGTTCCTTGATGTAACTAAGGCCTTGATTAGAAACACAGAATCACACCAACAAACACATATTTTTGTTATTATTACTCTGTAAGTAAACAACTGCATAGAATAATTGTTGGATGTAAAGGTTTTTGAAAAAAACAAGCAAACAAACAAAAAAATTACCAAGCTGTAGGATAGTGTCATTGCTGGTCCAGGAGGTTTTGAACCTTGAAACGAGAATTGCTGCTGCAAATAGCTCTGGCTCTGACATCATACTCTCAAACCGCTTCCTCAAACCTTCAAGAAGAGCATCAACAAGTGGCTTGCAAAATCTGAGTGACGGTCTGGACTTTTCAAGCTTGGTTGTGAGGGTGGTGATTGTCGGGAGCAGCCAGCCCATCTGAACGTTGACTTCTCCTTGTAGTATGTTCAAGGACTTCGCAACCTGACTCATGGTGGTGACATATTCCCCTAAAAAGGCTATGTCAGCTGGACTGTACCTAATAGAAACAGAAGAAAATAAACAAACACATATTTCAACAAAATGTATACAGAACCACTGTGCAATGCTGGACATTTATTTATTTGTTTATGTACCTACAGCAGTTAATGTGGTAAGCATTACTCTAACAAAATAAGAACACAATTATACATTAACATAAGCTACTTACATTGGAACATTGAGTGCAGCACAGACCCCCTCTCCTTGGTTTCTAATGATTCTGACCACACGTTCCACGGCCATGAAAGAGGAGTTCCATCGAGTTGAATTAGGCTGTACCAAGTGAAGCTTACAGTGTTCCTCTATAAGCTCTGCATTTTGAGGAGACCTTGATGCTTTATTCCAGAGTGCCTGACACTTAGAAAAGGCTGATTTGGACAATTTCTTATAAGCTTCTGGCTTATTAGCCCGATCAACATCGACTGTGGAAACTAAATTTAGTAAGTGGCATGCACACTGATGATGTTTCTGCAGCTGATACTGAAGCCCATCATCTTCCTCCAGAATGACATCCAAGAATTCCACCTCCTCTTCACCATCAGATGCATCACAATCTTCTCCTACTTCTTCTTCGATTGTGCCTTCTGCAACTAACTCTTCATTTTTATTTTCGTCCTGCTGACCAAAGACACGGAACACTTTGACGAAATTCGACCCGTTGTCTGTTGTAGTTCTAACAACCTTTAGACTTATTTCATTTTCTGCATGAATGTCGGTCAAAACAGCTGCCAAGGCATCGAATGTGTGGGAGCCCCTTAGTTGACGGCAAGCAAGGGCAGCTGAACGGAGTTCAAAACTGCAAAGATCGAGCCAGTGGGCTGTTACACCTATAAAGCTTCTTCTCCTGGCCGTCCAACAATCAGTAGTGGTGGCAATGTATGGTACCTTTTTCATTTCGTTCTTGAGACGTTCTTTCATTTTAGATGTAGCTGAATCAACTGTGCGGGACATGACGGCACTACTTGGTTGTAATTCTACAATAAGGTCTTGGAAGGATGGTTTCTCAACCAGGGAGAAGGACTGGAGACCTTGAACGATGAAGCGGAGGATAGCCCGATCAACCGTCTTCTGAGACACCTGCTTGGTCTCCAGCAGCTTCATTTGCTTCGCCTTGAAGCCTGTTCCACCTTCTGATGGCCTCTTGTTGAAGTCAGTTGACAGTATTCCTCCAGATGTGTCTCATGCCTTCTCTGTAAAACACAGTATAATATTTCATTTTTCACTAAAATAAACTAATAAATATTAGAAAAGATACCCATCATGTAGTCTACATAGCAGTATTATTAATTATGAAGTGCTGGTTGTTCATAATTTTCCAATGGCTCCAGACTGACTTTTTAAATTAGTTTTACTGGTGCAACTAACTTTAATTTACGTGGACCAGCAAAGTATTTAGGTGCTTCTGACATTCTAACAAGTGCTGCAATATTAGGTCAGGCAAATACAAGACTTTGGGTAGCATATCTCTCATGTATTTAAATACAATTGTAGTCTACAGCAATTTTATTATGGTATAACAAGACAGGTATAAGTACACTCAAGAGCATTCCCCCACTTGAATAGGCATTTAAGCCTTACAAATCAACAAACACCATTGTAATCCTGTCTAGGCCAGCTCAACACACTCTTTGAGTGTGTAATGTGTGAATGTGTACATTACAACGTTGTGGCTGCAATTCCCATTTTCAAATGTGTGAATTTGGTCCATCCATTGTATCTATCTTACTCTTGTGAAATAAGTGAGCTGAAATACCCTGCTTGCAACTAGCATAGCCTACTACGACTGAACTAATTAGGCTTTTACATTTTTTGTATGGTAAAAAGACGTCTCGTACTCGAGCTCAGACTAGAAAAGATACATTGTATGCTCTCTCTGTTTGTCAGGGGCATCTATGTTACACGATTAGCTTGTCTCGGCTTATGCTAACTATTGTCATTGTTAGCCATCTGAATGGCTAGCTACAGCTGACAAATTGGCGGGTATATGTGGCTTCAACTAACGTTACTCAAACGTAACCGAGAATGTAAAAAGCTGCATTATCGCAGCTAGCCAATCATTTAGTTTACTTTGCTGTAGCTAGAATCTAGCTTAGAAATGTAAGGAAGTTTATTTCAATGTACGTACCTTGACATGCTTCCGCAAGTTGGAGGATGAATTTTTGTAGGCGGTGATGAAGTTCTGTTTTGGTAAACACAGCAAACACTTGAAGCGAAAACTATCATTAACTTGTTCAGAAAATTCAAATAGTCTGTCGAGGTGGGGCCCCCAGAATGGACCTGCTGCGTCTTCATCCATTGTTTCGTCTCTTCTCTAAATCTGACCATGGAGTTGACTTTGGCGAAAAGCTGAAGGTGATTGCTGATAGGGTGTCAGTCAGGTGCCGCGCCAATCAGTGGCGCCTGCACAATCCAGTCACATTTCAGAGGGAAACAGCAAATGAAGGGGTTTCCGAGACTTTTTTCTTTTTTTTTTTAGAAAAAGAAGTAACGGGTACTCACGTTTATGGATAGAAATGTAGCGGAGTAAAGAGTACAATATTTGCCTCTCAAATGTACTTGAGTAAAGTCATGAGTACTCCCCAAAAATGATACTCGAGTAAAGTACAGATCCCTCAAAATTGTACTCAAGTAAAAGTACTCCGTTACTGTCCGGCTCTTGCGCATGGGTCAGAGTTTGCATGCAGGTGCGCACATTTTCAAGTCAAGTTTGTTTTTATAAATCACAACTTATGCGTCGGAAGTGGCGTACAGAATTAAATAACATGACTTTTTAATATTTAAAAAAATGGAGATATAGCGTTTTAGAACCAAACTCTTAATTTCTTTATTTTACGCATTTTTATATTACAAAAGAAAGGAATGCAAATTTTGCACTCAACCCAAACTATTTGTTATTCCTGTCAATAGATGTAACCGTGCAGAAACTGCTTACCCCTGTCACAGAGTTGACGAAGGAGGTGAGGGACCTGTGGCAGGACTTCCGAGAGTTCCGAGGTGGTGGGCTTGACTGAAGAGCCACTGCAACTACCTCTGCAAGGCATGGAGGAGCTGGAGAACGCAGAGGTGATACTCCAGTCCCAAGAGGCTAGGAAGGCAATGGTTGGTAATTATTTAATGATTAAATAGTGGTCACATCATTCTTCTGATTGACCTTCACTGATCTGCCCAATTTTGTTAAACTGTTTAACAAATCTGTTAAACTATCTGTGTTTAAGCTCATCCCAGACGAGGATAGAAACAAATATCACTTTAAAATGTCCCAGTCAACAATGTCTGATATTTTAGCACATCTTTATCAATCTCAGTTAAATTCAGACTTGACAATTGACAAACCTACATAGAGAAACATTACATCATCTTTGAAAAAGAGCTTTTTTTAAATTGTTTACTTTTTAAACTGAAAATAGTTACTTTTTTATTTTTATAGGTGGCCTGCTTCACAGTTATTGGGGGGACCACCCTGGAGATCAGGGTCCGGCGCATGCTGGCATACAGCATGACCAATAAGCTGGCCTCAGGCCTAAACTGGGCAGGCAAGAAGAATAAGGATGTGGGCAAACAGAAGTGGCCCTTTAAAGAAATGGCTCTCTGCAAATGCATGTTTGGTAAGTCATTCTGCTTAAGTATGAATGCAGTATGAATGCAGTGCTTTCAGTAAAGCAGTATGCCCTCAACTGAGTAAATAAACTCAAGCTTTACGCTTCTGTCCATCCTATTCAATTTACTACCAATTGGACTCTGTAACATGACATTTATTATTAATTTAGCTTATTATTTTTTCCATTTTGTCTATATTTGACAAGTAGCCTAGTTTGACTGAACACCGATGTGCGTTGAACCTTGAAACGAAAATGGGAATGAGTGAAGCTTGCTCCTATTCGGCCAATTCGCTAGTAGTTCGTCCATAGACTGTAAAAGAGTTCGTCTGAAGAAAGGGCTAACCTGAGGCCGAATCACATCTGGCAGGCGGATGTCAACCTCAGCTAGGCTATTTCTCTAAATTGTGTAACACTAGACACATTAGCCACATTAAGAAATTAAAAGATTTTTCTCCCTCTGGTGAGAAGGGAAAAGCACTCCACACAAATTTGAGCCTTAACCTACTGTATGTCATAAAACTGTAGCCTAGGCTACGTGTTTGTCAAATAATTTCATCCTAAAATAGGCTATTTAACAGACTTTTCCAAATTGATGTTAAAAACGGCTACATTCACCTAGCCTATTAGACGTTGCCTTTGACTTACCAGTTAATGTTTCCAGATGTGAAGTTTGTTGTGATGTCCCTGCAGCTACAAATTATCTCAGTGACTCTTCAGACCAGAGTGAAAAAATATCGGACCAGCATCCAGCACACACGTGACTGTTACATTTCGCGCCAATCAAAGAGTGATCACACCTGTAACGTGATTCAGAGAGAGAGTGGCGCGTGGGCCAGTGCGTGACATCATTTGTCCAGCTGAAGGGCATGAGCGGAAAATACATGGGCGCGCACAAATTAAATTAGTCAAGTCAATTGGGCTATTAAGACTTGGGTGTGAGGCGTTTTGAGGTAAGGATAGCTATGCCACACACTTTTTTCTACATTTCTAGGCTGTATGGCTAGGTTATCAAGTTTAGCCTATATCCATTCACAGGCATAGGCTAATGTTAAACTGAAATGTACTGTAACGTCGGTGCCTATGCACTACGGCTCTGACGCTGATGCATGCTGGGATTCTGGGAGAACTTTGGGGTTGTTTCGTGTGTTATGTCTCATTTACTGTTTATGTACGTGTTTTAGTGTAGCGTGATTACCCTTTTAATTCTACCCCGTGTGTGACCCTTTGTGTGTGGGTGGCTGCGTCCACCCCTGTGTGTGTAGCGTGTGTGTGTCTTTGACTTTCCTTTGTGTACTGTGTTCGTGCCATGTTCTGCTCCTAATCCTTGATGACAGCTTGATTGAACAAATCATTGACTAAATCACAGTAGCATACTTTTACTTGTATTCGAGATGCCTTGACTCAACGTCTTACAACGACAAACACCTATGACTTCGCTCAAGCTGTACAGAAGTGGCTGCGCTACGCCCCAGACCGAGCGGGGAGGAGCTGGAAGACAGACGCAGCAGGAGTTAGCACGTAAAAATAAAATAAAAAATGAAATAATACAATAAAATTATTGGTTTAATTTTTAAAGAATGCGTGGGGTGTCATTTGTGCTAGTCTAGGTTATAGCCTAAATGTATAGTTTATATTTTCTATATTTTGCTAGCCCATCCTGGCTGTCGATAAAGCAGGATTATAGCCTAATAATAATGTTTTTAATATTATATTAAAATTACAGACCTTCAGATTAAACCTGTGGTGTACTAAAACACCATTGACGTTTTGTTGATATGCTGGGATTTCAACATTGGTTCAATATCCATTGTAATTGAAATACCATTGAAATTCTTTTGATCTCTAGGTATGATTTAAACGTTGTTTCAATGATAATAGGGGGTGCAACATGATGAAGAATCAACATCAGAGTTCGACGTTGATCCAATGACTTTATCGTTGACAGCGGGATGTTGATTTAACATCGTTTCAATTACTATTTGCTATCTGGGAACGCTGCTGTCTGTCTCCAGGTGCTCGCTCTGTCAGATGATTCTGTCTGTCATCCTCATCAGCAACCATTGGTTCCACTTTAATCACAGAGTCCTGGCGCTCCCCCCTAAACACAATGTGGAGCTCAGGTCAATCTTGTACATCCTTGGCGTTGTCAAATGATGTAACTAATGTCAAAGTGGGTGCTTTTCCATATATTTGAACTTTGTTTAAAATTCGCGAAATATTTACACCCCACTTCATGTTCTATTCTGTTCGGTTTGTTATATGCAGTTTGGATAGGTGGCCAGATGGTGGCAAGGCTTGCTTTTCTTGTTACTGTACGTTCACACCGCCACCGGCGAGAGCGGCAAAATTCGCTCTCGCCGCCCTGCCATCGACGCCGTGAGATTCGGGGACTCTCTTGCGCTCTGACGTAGATTTTAGAATGCGTGATTTTTTTAAAAACTATACTTAAAGGAGCCGCAAAGCAAATAAGAACTGAACATAAATCAGTATCCTATTTTGTGCATTCTGGCCACACGTAGGGTATAAGTTAACCTATTAAAATCTTTTAAATGTGAAAGTAACAAAACACCAACAATTTCAGACACCTTTTTCCATTCGTCATTCTTTTTATTAATGTCCCTGTATGTAAACAGGGACAATTCGTACAATAACGGGAAACCTGCAACAGAAATAATTAACTTTTCCTCCATTTTGCTTAGGAACTAATGTGGTCGGAACCAAAGTTTACTGGATTGTGTTCTCTGGTATCCTCTCAGGCGGAGGACTTCTACATTCCGATTGGTTGCCACCGAACCGCGTCATAGCTTATTACCATAAAGTTGACAAATTTGAACTCTTCTCGCCGCCCTCGCCAGAGGTCGCCGCCGGCTCTCATTGAAAATTAATGGCTTCCGGACAATTTGACGCTCTCGCCGCCGGCGGTGTGAACGCACAGTAACAGTTAGTTCATAAGTAAGATTTTTAAAAAACGTGGCTGAATGAATAATATAAACAGTATTTTACAGAAGACATTTATTGTCTTCACTATTTTAGATTATCTACAAAAAAATTTTTTAAAATCCTGTCTTTTCTGGCATGATATTATCTATATAAAGTTAATTTGTCACCAATAAAATATTTCAACAAACTTAACCCCTTATGTCTCTTTAAATTAAAATGATAAATGTTCACAGTTTTTATGGTCACAGATCTTTCTTTTTCAACCACTGTTTTAGTTTTTCCCATACACTCATGTGTAGTTTCTAACTTTTAAAGGGGTGCTGAACTGTTTGGTATGGTGTGAAAGTAAATAGGCTCCGTGCACAATATAGCGACCGTTGACGTTTGGCCCTCACAAGCATAGCCAAACCTGTACATGTACACGTTGTGTTTTCATGTTTTATGGGACTTTCCATAGACATAATGATTATTATTTTGTACAAACTGTATATTCTATCCCCTAATACCAGAACCACACACACACTATCTGGCCAGCCAACCGAATAAAAAATTATGAAACTGTTAACTTTAGTCAACAATGACTTTACAGCCTGGACTGGGATGGTTAAGGTTCATAAACCAAGCAAGTCATGCCAATATTACACAATATCTGCCCAGATAACCACAAAAAAAAGAGAGTCTGAAGAAGAAAAAAACTTTTCGAAATTACGAAAGATGCAGACAAGTTAGTTCATGCTCGTTACAGCTCCCACACAGCCGAGGTCCGTTAGCCACTTCAGTGTCAAGTCGAGTGACCTTTATTTATAAAGCGCTTTATTCAATACAGATAGTTTCAAAGCAGCTTTACAGTGACAACAGGAAAATTATGCATTTCTGCTGCTGTTCAGCTGAAGTCAGTTCAGTGCTGATAAAGTTCCGTTGTAAAGTTCATCAATTATTAATTTAGTTAATTTCATCTATAAAGCCGTTCTGCAGAAAACAGTGATGTCATCCAGCTAAGTTCAGTTCTAATTCGCCTTTGGCTAAGCCACACCCTAGAATGTAGGTTGACCAATCACAGCGCAGCCAAGAGCGCTCCCACAGAGGTCCGACACTTTTTCACAGCGCTCCATTGACTTTAACACGGGCGTCTCATATTTTTGGTCTCGGCAGGCTATTACCGTCGTAGTTTTATCAAAAATATGGTTAAACGTTGTGCCTGGGGCATTTGTAACACAGATACGCGTTTCCCAGAGAGGTTGGAGGGGGGTGTCCATTTTTTTCCCTTCCCAAAACCGAAGTCAAATCCTGACAAGTGTCGTTTTTGGATTAAACTGTGTGGACGTCCTCAGTCAGCTAAACCCCTCAAGGATCAACAAGCACACTTTTGTGTGCTCTAAGATCAATTTTGCTTTTAACCTTACTGTGAAGTTATAGTAGTTAGACAGTTTTATGCTGTTTTAGGTTATGATTTCGGTTCTCTACCCTAATTGTTGATACGCTAGCACACGCTGCTAATAAATACAACTTTATAACTTACTCACGTAGGTCCGTTTGCTTTGTAATAACGATTACAGAAGTGAATAGAGACCTACCCAGCTCTGCATGAACAGTGTTGATATTGTTAGTCCCAGCCTCCGTCTCGATTAGGATATGCGGTGGTTCATTTTTTGACTGTGACCGTTATGCTTTTGCCTCTATTTGGATGCCTTGTTGTTGCTTGCGTTTCACCTTTACGTCTTGAGCATAGCCTTCGAACGCATGCAGCAGCCACTTTTGCCTACTTCTATCAGACACTTTATTTGCTGCTTTATAAAAGTTTGATAAAATTTCAGCAGGAAGAGCTGTCACAGCATAAGGCCACCCATGTTGATACCAAACCAGAGCCCAGATGAAGTTGACGGACGTAGCAACAGTAACTAAGGGGGCGGGGCTTAGCCAAAGGTGAATTCAACAGCATCAGTGCAGTCAGATCAATAATATTGCTGAATATTAAGTGTGGTGGTTGGGGAGGATGGAGGTACTTGGCAGCGTCAGCATCTGCGAACTCAGACGAATGTAAGTACCGATCTTTTATACTGTGAGTGTTAGCACATGATTGGTTAGAAGAGAAGTAATACGTGGCACGCTGATTGAGTCTTCCTGGCAGAACCTACGCTAAAGCTGTCATTGCTGTAATTTAAGAAATCCTAACGTTGCTGTAGCCTAACGTTATATTTGTGTGTGTGTGGAGTGTGGAGCTTTTAATCAATGGTGCTGGTTAACGTTATTGTGGTCAATAACGTTAATGGAAATTGATATTAATTGGCTAATTAATTAATCACAGAAAAATATCGATTCTGATGTTGTATCTATTCTAAAAGGATCGATCCTCACATAAAAACATGTCGATCTTAAGGTGTTTTTTTAAACCAGTAACGTTAATTTTATTTATTTAGAACGAATTTATTTTATTCAGAAATGATGCATTAAATTGATTAAACGTAACAGTAAATGGCTTAACATTGTTACAAAAAATATATAGGCCTATGTTTCATTTAAATGCTGTTCTAATCATTATGATGCTGAAAATTCAGCTTTGATCACAGGAATAAATTACATTTTAACATATTCAAATTGCAATAATATTTCAAAAAAATAATAATTCGTTTTTACAAAGATTTACTGTATTTTTGAATAAATGCAGCTTTGGTACGCATTTTAGACTTCTTTCAACATTAACCATCTTACCGACCCCAAAACTCTTTTGAACAATAGCGCACATGTAACATTTACTATAATTATTCTAGTTTGTGCAATTACATTTATTTTTTATTGATCGTTAAAGTTTTCAAGTTTTACCTATGGGGGTACAACAGTGGCAGCCCTTTAAAAAAATGAACACTGGTTTTACTACGGTAACCATACACACGACTAATTACAGGTGCATCGAGAGCACAAATTACAAAATCTGGTCATAAAAATGTATTCAGATTTAGCATATTAATGATGCATTCACCTCATATATCACGACACACTACTTTCCTTAAAGGAAAATACATTTAAATCCAAGTGGATGCTTTTAAAAGTAAAAAGTAACGGTATTGGCGTTATTGACCCTGTATTTACTTGGGTATCGGATCAATACCAAATTTTACTTTAGTACCAAAGTACCAAATAGTACTTTCTGTTCTGTGGTGTGCAATCTCCACTATTTATCTCTCCTATTGTATGCAGTCCTGCAACAAGTTGCCATTAATAACATTGTCACAAGCTTGCAGTGACAAGAAATTATTCTTTTGGCTAAACAATAAATGTAATTAATTTCTATGAATTCAGATCAACTGTTTATTCGTGCAGTTTACATGCTAAATATGCATTGTGCAATAACAGCAGCATCACAGTTACCTTCTTTATTTTGTTACAGTTATGTGTATAATATGACAAATCCAGGAAGCCTTGCTGCAAGAGAATGAACTATGTTTTTGTTTTCCTTTGTCCAACAGCTCCTGTTTTTACCCACCATCCTTCCCTTTTACCTCCACCTGTATACCTTTATAAGAAAACCAACGGCTCTTTTAAGAGCCACTCCTATACTCTCTCTCTCTCTCTCCTCTCTCTCTCTCTCTCTCTCTCTCTCTCTCTCTCTCTCTCTCTCTCTCTCTCTTTCTTCCTCTCTTCCAGAAGCCTGTTGTCTTCAAGTAAGTATTGCTTTTTTTAATTTAAAATCCATCCCGTTTTGTTTGTGTGAAAGAAGTACTTCTCAAAATCTTTTTGTGTCTCTGTCACTCTCTCCCGCTTACTCTATCTATGATAGAAATGCCAGGCCAAGGGTCAACAAGGCGAAATTGTATGGGTCTGCCATACAAATCTTAATGTGGCCTGCAATACTTGCAACACATGCAAGGAAGAACAGCCACATAAGCTGAGGCTAAAAAAAAAAACTAAAAAAATTTGATCAGAAGAGGGAGAGCTGGGTGCATATGCAGAAAAAAAAAAATCGAACCACCTCTCATATCGAGGACGAAGCTGTGTTGTTGGTATGCAATTGGGTTTTATTGTTTTTATGCAGGTTATTTTCCAAATGTTTCTATATATATTTTAAAATAATATATGTTATT
This sequence comes from Phoxinus dragarum, assembly GCA_033366665.1. Taxonomy (NCBI): domain Eukaryota; kingdom Metazoa; phylum Chordata; class Actinopteri; order Cypriniformes; family Leuciscidae; genus Phoxinus; species Phoxinus dragarum. The sequence goes on along the minus strand of JARPMJ010000473.1, from coordinate 8,369 downwards.
TTATAGGTGTGTCCTTGTATTTTCAGCTCGAAAAATTGCAGGCCCTGGGATTAAGGGGGGTTTTACTTTTGTCCAAGCCTGGAAAAAAGCCGAATGATTGGGTGTCTGAGGTTTTGGCACCCCGCTGCCAGTTGAAGGAGACAGCACATACATGTCTCGAAAGAATTAAGGGCCTGTATGATATTGTTATTCAAGGTAAGAATATTCTGTTATTAATTTTTAAAAATGTCCTTTATTTGATGCTGTCACAGGTAAGGCTGTGGTTGCCTTTTCTTGACTAATAGATCATTCAGATTATCATTGATGGTTTTTCGCTTACAACTAAAACTAAACTAATTGGGAGAGGTTAAAAGTTAAGCAGCTAGCTATTTAGCTGCTCACGTTTAAGCTTGGTTTTAATTTTAATCTTAAATAAAATAGAATGTACACACCAGATGATCCAGTATAGACGCAGAAGCACACACTTTGGCGTTTATAGAGATTCAATTTATTTTACAAACGCATGCAGATATGCTGCCTTTTTTTTCACTAAAACAGCGCTTGGTCCTAAACTTAGTGATCCATGCACATTATAGATGTTGCAGATCAGGGGCTGTACACTTTTTAGGTGGTGACACTGGTCGTAGCAGAGTAACTTCACGATAGCATATATATTATTATTTGTTTGTTTATAACGAACTAAGACATTGATGAACGAACTATGACGACAGCAGCCATATCACCCTATAGCCCAAGACTGGTTGCCCACTGAAGCTAAGCGGGGCTGAGCCTGGTCAGTACCTGGATGGGAGACTCCTGGGAAAAGCAAGTTGCTGCTGGAAGAAGTGTTAGGGAGGCCAGCAGGGGGCTCTCACCCTGTGGTCTGTGTGTGTCCTAACACCCCCAGTGTAGTGACGGGGACACTATACTGTCAATGAGCACCGTCCTTCGGATGATACGTTAAAACGAGGTTCTGTGGTCATAACAAATCCCATGGCACCTCTGGTAAATAGTAGGGGGTGTAACCCCAGTGTCCTGACCACACTCCACCCATTGGCCCTTACCAATCATGGCCTCCTAATAATCCCCATCCATTGAATTGGCTCTATCACTCTCTCTCCACCTATAGCTTGTGTGTGGTGAGCGCACTGGTGCCGTAGTACTGTGGCTGCCGTCGCATCATCCAAGTGGATGCTGAACACTGGTGGTGGTTGAGGAGAGACCCCGACATCATTGTAAAGCACTTTGGGTGTACAGTAGTACATATGAAAGCGCTACGTAAATGCTTCATTCTATTCTATTCTATTCTATTCTATTCTATTGAATTGAAAGACAAGGTAATTAGCCATGCTATAAATTTTTATTATAAAATTCCAGTAGAAAAAATGTCACAATTGGTCAACCACCAGACTATCTCAAACATCCATCACATGTCTTGAGAACATTCACCTATTAAATCAATGCTGCTTGGAAGTAGTTAGAACAGCACTTGTTAGGTCTATACACATCTCTTTTTGCTACTATCGTTTTTTTTTCTTGATTAATCGATTAGATGTTTGTTCTATAAAGTGACGTAAAATTGTGAAAAAGGTCGATCAATGTTTTCTAGATAATTCTGTACTTCTACAATGTAGGCTGGACCCCACAAGGCGCTGCAGAACAACTAAATGAACCTTCAGACCCAGTTGAACCCCCAACAGGACCACCAATGGTCACACCTGATCACAAGGAGGCATTGGCCCTGCTTAATCACCCAACAGCTCCAACGGGACCGGCGGGGAAAGACCGACGACGGGGACGACCACGACCTCGAGGTGCTGGACGGTTGGGATGAGCAGCATGGAAGTCCTGAAGAAGAGATGGGTCTAGGATGTCATCATGAGGTACCCAACACCTTTCCTCAGGACCACAGCCCTCCCAATCCACGAGGTACTCAAGGTGGCCGCCCCGACGTCGGGAGTCGAGAATGCCTTGAACTTGATAGATATTGTCGTCTGCAGGGTCCACAGGAAGAGGAGGAGGTACGTCATCAACACCAGATTCTGCAGAGATAGGGATCAGAGGGTTAGTGTATGGCTTTAACAGAGATACGTGGAATGAAGGTGAGATACGGTAGTGTGAGGGTAGTAACAAACGGTAGGTGACATCGTTGATCTGCCTCTGTATGGCGAACGGACCTATGTACCGGGGACTCAGCTTACGGCAGGGCAGTCGTCTACGAACTGCCCTTTGGAGATGGATATGAGCGGAGTCCCAAACTCTCTCGCTCTCCTGGAACCAATGATGAACTGCTGGAACATCAGATCGTTCGCCTGACCAGGGAAACAGAGGAGGTTGGTAGCCGAGTAAGCACTGGAATGGAGTCAAACCCGTGGTGGACTGTTGGAGGGAGTTCTGTGCATACTCGGCCCAGGGCAGGTAACGACTCCAGCAGTCCTGATGATCGTGGCAATATGACCGCAGGTATCTCCCGATCTCCTGTATCTTCCTCTCAGATTGTCCGTTCGATTGAGGATGATATCCAGATGTTAGGCTTACAGAAACTCCCAGCAGGTTGAAGAAGGCTTTCCAAACACGGGAGATGAACTGAGGTCCTCGGTCAGAGACGATGTCTTCGGGGATGCCAAAGTGTCTGAACACCTGGCTGAAGAGGGTTTCGGCTGTTTCAAGCGCGGTGGGTAGACCAGGTAGATGGATCAACTTGCAGCCTTTGGAGAAGCAGTCTACTACCACCAAAACGCAGGTGTGAGAGTCAGAAGATAGAAGATCAGTTATGAAGTCCACTCCGAGATGGGACCAGGGCCTGGTGGGTAATGGCAGAGGAACAAGTTTACCCTCAGGGAGGCGACGAGGGACCTTAGCCATAGCGCAGACTGCACATCCCTTGATGTATCGGGAGACATCCTGGGTCATATTGGGCCACCAGTAGCGTTGTTGAAGGAGCGAGAGGGTCAGCTGGCTGCCTGGGTGTCCAGAGCCCGGAGAGGTGTGCACTGAGTCCATGAGGGACGGACGTAAACGAGACGGGACGTAAGTCCGACCCTCAGGACCTCCCAGCGGAGCAGGTTCGGTGAGAGTGGCTTCGGCGATGAGGTCATCCAGTTTCCACTGAATGGGACTGACAAGCATGGCTGGAGGGAGGATAGGTTCAGGATTGGAGTTTACAGAATCCGGTTGGAACTGACGAGAGAGGTTAGTCAGCTTTCACGTTCTTGTCCCCTGGTCGATAGGTTACCTTGAAGTTAAACCGGGTGAAGAATAATGACCAGCGGGCTTGACGGGAGTTGAGTCTTTTAGCGTCTCGAAGATACTCTAAGTTACGGTGATCCGTGATGACTTCAAATGGATATTTCGCTCCCTCCAGCCAGTGTCTCCACTCTTCCAACGCCAGCTTGGTGGCCAGCAGTTCTCTGTTTCCGACGTCGTAGTTCTGCTCCGCCGGGGACAGTTTCTTGGAATAGAAGGCACATGGATGGAGTTTAAGAGGCTTCCCCTGCCGCTGGGAGAGAACCGCTCCTACCCCGGTGGTTGAGGCGTCTACCTCGACGAGGAACGGAAGATCTGGGTTCGGATGAAGGAGGGGTAGGAGCGGAACTGAAGGACGCTTTAAACTTCTCGAAGGCATTGGTGGCTTCAGCGGTCCAGGACAGAGACTTGGCCCCTTTCTTGAGCATGGATGTAATGGGAGCACTGATCTTACTGAAGTTCTGGATGAATCTACGGTAAAAGTTGGCGAATCCGAGGAAGCGTTGAAGTTCCTTGATGTTGGTAGGTAACGGCCAGTTGGATACGGCCTCCACCTTCCTCTGGTCCATAGTAATTCCCTGTTGATTGATGACATATCCCAGGAAATGGACTGTGTCCAGATGGAACTCACACTTCTCAAGTTTGAGGAAAAGCTGGTTATCACGGAGGCGTTGTAAGACTTGTTTCACATGAAGAATGTGTTCGGGACAGGTTGGCAGAATATATGAGTATGTCATCAATGTATACGACAACAAACCGTTGAAGGAAGTCTCTGAGGATCTCATTCATGAAGCCCTGGAAGTCCGAAGGGCATGACCCGGTAATCATAGTGGCCAGCAGGGGTAATGAAGGCTGTCTTCAACTCGTCACCTTTTCGAATACGGATCAGATTGTAAGCACTTCGGAGGTCCATTTTCTAGAAGATGTTGGCTCCACGCAGTTGTTCCAGGGCGGCGGGGACCAGAGGAAGAGGATATCTGAACTTGACAGTAGAGTTATTGAGGGTTCGATAGTCAATACAGGGGCGCAAGCCTCCGTCCTTTTTCCCCACAAAGAAAAAACTGGAAGCGGCAGGGGAGGTAGATGGCTGGATGAATCCTTGCTGCAGAGCCTCTTTGATGTACTCAAAGACAGATTAAAAAGACAGATTATATCCAAGATTTCAGTTATAAATTAGCGTTAATATTGATAGCATCACTGGTAGCGTCGTTGCTAACTTACTGTCCATCTGTTTAAATGGCGAATATATCAAATGTATGTTGTCTACCTTTTGGTGCAGGTGAGGACACATTCGAGCTGCAGGCGGTGCAGTCTGAGCTGGAAGCTGTAGAGAAGCAGATCCGCGACCTTTTAGAGAGACAAGCCGAGCTAAGAGACCGGCGTTTTAGCTCTTGAAACATCTCGCGTCGATGCACACAAATCAGTTAATAATCCGCAGACTCCGATTGCGTCAACACCGTGCGTCTCTCAGCATTGGTCCCGTGCGCCAAGGCGGTTCTCACAAGTTTCATACACCCCGGCTCCGAGGCGCCGTCACGAAGCTTGGGTTGTTTCGCAGCGGAAGACGCGAAGAATCTCTCCGCCCCCTCCCGGTTTTCGAGATTTCCACTCAGAACCGCTTCTCCCCTCTTCGCGAAACGGAACGCGATGCTGTGATTATCGGCGATTCAATTGTTCGGAACGTCCACGCTACGTCAGGTAAAAGTAAGGTGCGTAGCCACTGTTTTCCTGATGACCGTGTTTCTAATATCGCTGCGCGAGTACCCGAGATCTTGAACGGTGACGAGCGCGTCGGAGCTGTCGTCTTGCACGCAGGAGTGAACGACGTCAGGCTGCGGCAGACGGAGGTTTTGAAAAGGATTATAGGAACCTAATCGAGACGGTACGCACCGCATCGCCTGAAATAACGATCATCGTGTCTGGGCCGCTTCCCACGTATCGACAAGGGCATGAGAAGTTCAGTAGATTATTCGCGCTAAATGAATGGTTAATGTCATGGTGCAATGAGCAGAAAACTGCTCTTTATAAATAATTGGAATCTGTTTTGGGCAGTGTTGGGCAAGTTACTTCGAAACAGTAATGCGTTATTTATTACTTGTTACTGTCATTTCAAAGTAATTCGTTACATTACAATATTACTGTATTTAAAATGTAAGGCATTACACTACTATTGCATTACTTTTAAGTTACTCCTCACCAAAATAACTTCAAATATGGATTTGGCAATCTAAATGTAGCGTATGATGCTCAATTAGCTCATTACACATCCAGTAGAAGGTGATGTGGTATCCGACTGAGCTTGGACCCATAAGAAATTTTACCATGATGTACTATAGTACATACCATATACCATAGTAGTACCATATGGAAGTACCATGGTACCTTACATCTAACCATGTTACATACTATATAGTACTTCAGATATTATCATGGTACCATGGTCATTGCATGGTACTGTAGATGTTACTATGGTACATAGTATGGTACCTCAGATTTACCATGATACCTATCATGGTACATACCATAGTACCTCAGATATAACCATGGTACTGTACATACTTTATAGTACTTCAGATATTATCATGGTCCCATGATAATATCTGAAGTACTATACCTGTTACAGTATGTTACTAATGGTACATAGTATGGTACCTCAGATTTACCATGGTACATGCCCTAGTACCTCAGATATAACCATGGTACATTCTGCCGTACATATTACCATGGTACATACTACCTCAGATATAAACATGGTACCTCAGATATAACCATGGTACCTCAAATATTACCATGGTACTTTGCATGGACGCATGGTACAGACATCTTTTTTACTTTAAGCCCGGGGTAAACTTTAGGCTTAAACTTTAGCAAAAATAAAAATAACTAATGAATAATACTAAGCCAAATATATATATATATATTTTTAATCATTATTGTGAGTGACTGCAGGTAGTGTGGGCATAGGCCATTTGGTCTATGAACGAGTCATAGATCTCCAAATCAGTTTTAAATGTATAATATTAATGAGATTTTTATTTAAGTAATGTTCTAATTCTAGATGTTTGTAAAAGCTGCATGATTTTGACGTGGTTTAATCAATGGCCGTGCGCGTGAACTTTGAACATTCATGTCGCTTTCAAACACTGGAGCGGCCGCGGCGCAGAGTTGCCGTGGAAACGGCGCTGGACCACTGCGACTGGTAAGCAGAAACTCCCTCTCTCGCTGTTGTGATTGAGAATGTACTATCCGCTGCAGGCTCACTCATCTCGGCTCTGTCTGATTAACGTACAGGAAGTGAAACATTTTGCGCGGACGTTTCTCCTCTGCTGATCTCGCGGTGATTTTGGCGAATTTGTATGAAGAAAAAAAAAAACTACCATTTTATTCCAGGTTAACTAACAAGCTTGTAACGCGCGTTACTGACATTTGTACCGAGTAAAATATTACTTTTTTCCCCCCTGTAATGCCTTGACATTACCGCGTTACAGCAAAAAGCAATGCATTACCGTAATTACATTACTTTTGTAACGCGTTACTCCCAACACTGGTTTTGGGAGCGTCCTAGGCTCTTCCGCGCTGATGGCTTACACCCAAGTAGAAATGGAGCGGATCTTCTGTCGGATAACATCTCCAAGAAGTTAAAGACCGTTTGACTAGTTACCAAAAATCCAAATCACAGTCTCTGCTGCACCAAATTAATTGATATAAATACTAGTGTAGAACATTTAATAGAAACTGTGTCTATTCCTCGTTTAGTGAGATTAAATAATAAATCTACTGTAGGATCTAGGAAAAATCTAATTGTTATTAAAACAGAAAATCTCGCTATTAGTGAACAAAAACAATTTCTAAAGCTAGGTCTTCTGAACATTAGATCCACTCACACCTAAAGCAGCTATTGTAAATGAAATAGTCACAGATAATAGCATCGATGTACTTTGCCTTACTGAAACCTGGCTTAAACCAAATGACTCTTTCGGTCTAAATGAGTCTACTCCCCCAGGATACTGTTATAAGCATGAGCCCCGTCTGATTGGTCGTGGCGGCGGTGTTGCAACAATCTACAGAGATATTCTTAATGTTCCTCAGAAAACAGGTGACAAATTTAATTCGTTTGAAGTACTTGTATTAAATGTTACGCTCTTAGATGTAAGAAAAAAATCCCTATTATCTCTAGCCTTGGCTACTGTATATAGACCACCAGGGCTTTACGCTGATTTCCTAAAAGAGTTTGCAGATTTTCTCTCAGATCTATTGGTCAACGTTGATAAAGCATTAATTGTTGGAGATTTCAGCATACACGTAGATAATTCAAATGATGCGTTAGGGGCTGCGTTTACAGATTTATTAAACTCCTTGGGGTCACCGGACCAACTCATCGTCTTAATCATACACTCGATTTAATTATATCATATGGAACCGATCCAACCGATATAGATATCATTCCACAAAGTGATGGTGTCAGTGACCACTTCGTGGGTTACTTGTATGTTACGGACTACAGTACTATGTCATACTGCGCCGCGTTACCGACCAGGCAGAACAATCCTTCCATCCACCATAGATAATTTCTCAAATTGCTTATCTGATTTGTCTCAGTTACTACCTGAACCCAAACAAAACAGACGAATTAGAGGAAGTAACTAGCACTATGAGCACCATTCTCTCTAGAACATGGATATTGTTGCACCCATTAGATTAAAAAAGGTTAGAGAGAAAAGTAAAGCACCATGGTACAACAATACTACGCATGTTCTAAAGAGAGAAACCTGTAAATTAGAGCGTAAATGGAAACAAACTAATTTAGAGGTCTTTAGGAATCGCGTGGAAAGACAGTATGTCACGTTATAAAAAGGCCCTAAAAGCGGCAAGGGCTGAGCATCTCCGCAAACTAATAGAAAACAACCAAAATAATCCAAGATTTTTATTTACCACCGTGGCTAGACTAATAAATAAACAAACGTCACCTGACCAAAATATCCCGTTACAGTTTAGCAGTAATGATTTCATGAACTTCTTCACTGAGAAAATAGAAAGCATCAGAACCACAATTGTAAACATTCAATCTTCAATCACGCCTTATAAATCAGCCTCAATTATCACCCCGCAAGAACAATTACAGTGCTTTACAACTATAGAACAAA